>WOVY01005855.1:0-80466 GCA_013436015.1 Rhipicephalus annulatus | reverse complement strand
CAAGCATGTACGCTGAAACTAGAGGAATATTGGTGGGCACTGCGGATAGGGTTGCCGCTTGGGGTATCGTTACGGCAGACAAACAGACAAATGTACAGACAGAGAGACACACAGACAAAAGTTTTAGCGTTGAAGTACACCAAGAGAGACTATCGTCTCACTTGTCTCACAGATGATCTGACACATCTAACACGGAGGCGAATGGCCACACCACAAAGTCACTGCATTACTATAGATACGTCGCGCTTGCATGTGCCCACGTTTGTGTGTGTGTGTTGATTTGATTGATTGATATGTGGGGTCAACGTCCCAAAACCCCAATGATTATGAAAGAGGCGGATGTAAGGAGGGGTAATGGAGGGCTCCGGAAATTTTGACCACCTGGGGTTCTTTGACGTGCACCCAAATCTGAGCACACGGGCTACACCATTTCTGCATCCATCGGAAATGCAGCCGCCGCAGCGTGGATTTGAACCCGCAACCTGCGGGGTTGGTGTGTGCGTATGCGCGCGTGCATGCGTGTGCGCGTGCGTGCGTGCGTGCGTGCGTGTGTGTGTGCGCGTGTGTGTGCGCGCGTGTGTGTGTGCGCGCGTGTGTGTGTGTGTGGTGTGTGTGTCTGTTTGTGTGTGTGTGGCAAAACCTATTAATAAGTATGTACTTAGTGATTGAAGGGCGCAATAGGAATTGGATTTCGTTATCGCGTTCAGCTCCTAAAGGCGAAGCTTAAGGGTCCCCCAGTTTTTTTTTTTTTTTAGAAAGCTCTTACCCATACGCAAACGCTACGCAAATGTAACGCTCACTAACTTAGCATACGCTGCTCGAAAACTCCCTATTACGGGGGTGGAAAAATAGCCCCCTGTAGTTTGATAGCCGCTTGGTAAAAAAGAAGGTGCGGCCTGATGCGTGCCACCACAGCGGTGTCCCGGGCCTAGTCCACTTCGCGCCCGCTATGGCCAAAAACAGATCCCATGAGAAACGCCCTCACGTGCATCGCTACGCGTGACAGTTGCTCCAGTCTGGCCTCAAACAACGAATATTGTAGTTGCACATTAGAGGTTCACTTCCTGATTGTTATTAGAAGTGCCATATTGCAGTCCATATGTGAATGGTTTATCCTAGAAGGGCCAATATTTTGTTGAGTGCGGCTTAATACTTTCTTTGAATGTCACCCGTTAAACTCACCTAAAATTAAAAGGGTCACTAATGCCGTTCATGGGGAACAATCGCCGGGCAGATTCCAGGAGCAGACGTATCGGCCCACCGAACGTCACTGCGAAAGCACGCTTAACTTAAATGTAGGCCCTCTTAGTGCATAGGCAACCCCGTTTATGGTTCAATTACCGAGTTAAAATCCAATAGTTTACAACAAAAACGATATGTATTCTCAGTAACGGCAGTGCAAGCAGCGCACAAACTTGCACACTCGGCAGGTATCAATTACAACTCGAAAATCACCTATAGCATACTTAAAACAAAGGGAACAAACTTTCCGTGCTACAAATGCAATTGCAAGGATTATGAACTGCGCAAGAACACTTAGAGGCCAAGGCGTCATCACTCGATTCTTCAAGGTCGATCGACAACACTACACGACTCACTCTAACCGCTCCGAACATAAATTCTTGGCCGAGTTCACCAACCGTCCTGCCCTCCTTTCTCACCGCTAGTTTGAATCCTTCCCAGTTTCGCGAACGTTGCAAGTGACTGTACGGCGTGTAGCCACGGCGACAGCTAGGCGAGGAGGTTTCGTCTCACCGGTTTCGTCTGCGAAAACAGTCGCCCTCAAAAGAGGCTCTGCTTCGAAGTCTCGATATCTCTCGATCTTCACAGGCTGTCACGTGTGTAGAGGCTGCCTTTTGATGCCTGTTTTCTTGTTTCGTTGCGTGCGCCCGTGCAGTTGGCACGGTGATTGATGCTGCTGTTGTCCAAAGGCGGTGGCGCGCGTCTGATTTGGCAAAAATAAGCGCTGTTACGACTAATACGCTCCCCCAAACGCTTCTCGACACTGCATAGCCTGCTTTGCGTTTACGGTGTGGGCTGAGCATTGTTTTTCTTACCTGACAATAGATAATGTAGATCAGAGGCGAATACGTGGTACTTCCCAGTAGCTTCCTTTATCTCGTTCGCGCTGCTCACTGCCAGACAAAAGCTTCCCGGCGTCGCACCACTGATAAAACCGTCTGCCCACACACACGTGCTCCAGAAAATCGTACTCAAGCACAGGAATCATCAGGCAATTACCCCCCCCCCCCACGCACACACACGATCACATTCAAAAATCTCACGAAAAAGCACACGGATACGCACAAAATTCTCACGCAACCACATAGTAACACGAAGTGTCGTTCGCTTTGATGGGAGGAGTTCAGCGCCTTCATTTAAAAAGCGGCCACAACTTTTAACTTAGCGGTGACGCGCTCGCCCATTGGAGGCGACGAGACGCAAAAGTCCGCGCCTTCCTTTTTATCCAACCGCCGTGGTGGTGTTTCAAGCCGCTTTATGTTGTGTATTTAATTCCGCCTTTCCAGCTACCTGACGGCCGCCCGAGGACTACCAACACCGACTAAATTTCAAGGCCAAAGGGCTGCCGCAGTGACGTCAGAGGGTGGGGGCCCAGTTACGCCACGAATGCGGCGGAAAGCCAGTGTTTAGTTCACGTTTTAGGAGAACCAACGCTCCCGTTGTCGCAGCTGCTGCGGCTAGACTGGACCGAATAAAAGATGTGGGGAGAAAAAAAATCTCACGTCACTGAGATGTGGGGAAAAAATCTCACGTCACTGAGGCAGCCCTTCGGCCTTGAAATTTAGTCGGTGTTGGGACTGCTTTCGGCCAATAAATGACGTCAATCATGCGTCACCGCGACGAGAAGCGAAATTCTCGGGCAAGCGTCGGGCAGCCCGAGGCTACTCCGTAACATCATTATCGTCGTCACGCTAGCGCAGCCGTGTTTGCTTTGTAGTCGGCTACATCATCGGCATTAAACACAGAGGCTTCGGCGGATGAGACCATTGCGATGCCGCATGCTTATCACTTGACTGAAGAGGATGGTGGGGAGCATCACACCATCAGTCTGTTGTTGGCCCGTGCATTCAGGCAGAAATGGCACCGTGTTCCGTCATACGTCGAGCAGGTTGTGCCATCGTAGGTAGGCCTGCAGTTCAGAAAAAGGTTTTCACTGTCCAAAAGCACAATCGTGGATCTGCAGAAGAATTGAGAGGTATGCCATTTATCCGTAATGCTCACATTGTACGAATGAAAGTGTTAGCTGAGAAGGCTGTGCAAATCAATCTGAGCTGTTTCCGCACTCAATCTAGAATGCATCGAATTGTGGACAAATTCGATGTGATTGGAGCCGAATGTGCCGGTCGCAGTGCGTGTGTGCACTTGGCTATCAGTGCGAGAGAGATCAAGAGGACGGACAGCAACTACATCGCACCAAACGAGAGCTGTATCGCATGAAATATCCTCAACGAGTGAGGAAAGTTGATATGTCGCTTTAAAATCAGCACCATGTAACGAGACGGAAATAAATTATGCCGCACATGACTTCCATGTCATGATTATTATGTTTGGACGTGCCATTTACCTTCGTCATCTATTCACGTCACCTGATACCAAGTTTAGTATATGTGGGGCTAGCTAAATGGCTGCGAGCGTTTGATGAGCGTAGCATGTCGTAATGTTTTACGTGACACGCATATCATGATCATCATGTTCGGACGTGTCATTTACATTCGTCGTCCATTCACGTCACGTAATACCGAATATGGGTTATATGGAACTAGTGAAAAGGCCACGAGCACGCATGAGCGTAGCATGTAGTAATGTTTTACACAACACCCATATCATGACTATCATGTTTAGACGTGTTATTTACCTTCGTCATCTATTCGCGTCACGTGATATTAGGTTGGTATATGTGGAGCTAACGAAACGGCACGAACGCATCATGAGCGTGGCATGTAGTCAAGTTGTCACATGACACGCATTTCATGATTATCACGTTTGCACCAGTCACGTACCTTCGTCATCCATTCACGTCCCGTTAATACCAAATATGGTACGTGTGAAGCTTGCGAAACGGTCACGAACGCACTATGAGCGTGGCACGTAGTCATGAATCACGACTTACATGACATGCATGTCATGACTTCCACGTTAGGGTCTGTCAGTTGTGACTGCCATGCTGTCATCATATCATACCAGTTTTGCAACATGTCATGTGAACGGAACCACCGCAAGAGCTGCAGGAACATGAAATGTAAATCATGATATTCATGACGTACATGTCATGATTTTCATGTTATGACTAGTAAAATATTTTCTTGATACAGTCATGTAATGCCATACAAAGTTTGGTGTCCATACCATTATCGAAACGGCCAGGAGAGCTAAATGTCGTAGGCGGCTATATAGATAGATAGATAGATAGATAGATAGAAAGATAGATAGATAGATAGATAGATAGATAGATAGATAATAGATAGATAGATAGATAGATAGATAGATAGATAGATAGATAGATAGATAGATAGAAGATAGATAGATAGATAGATAGATAGATAGATAGATAGATAGATAGATAGATAGATAGATAGATAGATAGATACGTTCAAAGTCGCCGAAGCCTGCTAAGAAATGCTTCGCATTTAATATTTCGTGGCTTCAGGAGACACCGTCCTAAACATGGTATAGGTACAACTTAAATGCACGTGTAACGAATGTGGAGGAGCCCCGCCGCGGTGGTCTAGTGGCTAAGGTACTCGGCTTCTGACCCGCAGGTCGCGGGTTTCAAATACCGGCTGCGGCGGCTGGATTTCCGATGGAGGCGGAAATGTTGTAGGCCCGTGTGCTCAGATTTGGGTGCACGTTAAAGAACCCCAGGTGGTCAAAATTTCCGGAGCCCTCCACTACGGCGTCTCTCATAATCATATGGTGGTTTCGGGACGTTAAACCCCACAAATCAATCGATCAACGAATGTGAAGGCAGCAAATCGAAAAAAAAAGGTTCTAAATCTGCATGTTACACCACAAATGTAGTTGCCCCGCCGCGGTGGTCTAGTGGCTAAGGTACTCGGCTGCTGACCCGCAGGTCGCGGGTTCGAATCCCGGCTGCGGCGGCTGCATTTCCGATGGAGGCGGAAATGTCGTAGGCCCGTGTGCTCAGATTTGGGTGCACGTTAAAGAACCCCAGGTGGTCTAAATTTCCGGAGCCCTCCACTACGGCGTCTCTCATAATCATATAGTGGTTTTGGGACGTTAAACCCCACATATCAATCAATCAATCACAAATGTAGTCGAAAGACGATAGTCTTGCGTCCGGAGAGAGTGAACAAAACGTTTATTTGATGTTCTGCGCAAGAAAATAGGTGAATGGTATTCTGGAGGCGCTGCTAGAGTGCCTCGAGCGTGTAGCCGAGGCGAATGAGCGCATCGAGGCACGTCAGACACAAGCGCCACCTGGCACTTATCTTCGAAAACGAAGGCGTGCAGCTCGTGGAGAAAGATGCGCGCCAGTCTCGGAGGTGATAAGGTGTAGAATGCAAAGTGACCGGCAGGTGCCACCACCGTGACGTCGTAGCAGGGCGTTGGAAACACAATTTTGAGCATCCCGCTGCACTGTCAGCGCAACGCGATAAACGCTACATTCCTTAGAGTTATTTGTGTGTGCCTCTAGAAGTATGAAGGCAGACATACAAAACTTCGAAGTGTTGTTATGGCACCTCAGATATGCGCAATAATTTAAGATATGCGCAATTGACAATCACACAAATATGAACGCTATACCTTGAGCATTTTTAGTGGGCGCTGCGAATGCGGTTAGCCGTTTGATGCCATTTTAGGTATCGTTAGGGCGAAAAAAAAAACAAGTGTACAGACAGAGAGAAAGACCCAAATCTTTCCGTCGAAGGTCCCCAAGAAAGACTATCGTCTTTAAAAGGTCGTCCAACCAAGCACCGAGCTTCTCGGAAGAGGCGGCGCTCACGAGCAGAGGAGGTGAAAGAATAAAAAAAATGGCAGATCCCACGTACAGTGGGAATCGATGGTATTCGAAGCACGAATGAGAAATGTTTATATGTCGCTTTAAAATCAGCACAACTTTGATTGTTATTTGGGGTTTAACGTCCCAAAACCACCATATGATTATGGTAGACGCCACATATATGGGCTCCGGAAATTTCGACCACCTGGGGGCAGCACAACGTTACAAGGCGGAGGTAAATGATGCCGTACCTGACTTCCGTGTCATGATTATCGTGTTTGGATGTGTCGTTTACCTTCGCCATCTATTCAGTCATGTGATACCAAATTAACTATATGTGGAGGTAGCGAAACAGCCACGAGCACGCCGTGAGCGTAGTATGTTGTCTAGTTCTTACATGACGCGCGTGTCAGAATTATCATCTTTGCACCAGTCATATATTTTCTTCATCCATTGACGTCACGTAACACAAAATTGGTATATGTGGAGCTAGCAATACTGCCGCGAGCGCATCATGAAGGGCCCAATATACTCCTATGTAGCGTTGACGCGCGCGCACGCTGGGCACAGCGACGCTACGTTAGCAAAACGCGAGCACTCTTTAGTCTGACGCAAGGCGTGACCAGCGTCCTTCGGCGCGGCCCTACGACAACTGGCGCGAAATGCGACATGCTGTATTTCGCGCCGATGCGTTACCCAGACAACACTGCGTCTCCCTCCTTCCCTGCCTCGCCACGGTGGTCTAGTGGTTAAGGTACTCGGCTGCTGACCCGTAGGTCGTGGGATCAAATCCCGGCTGTGGCGGCTGCATTTCCGATGGAGGCGGAAATGTTGTAGGCCCGTGTACTCAGATTTGGGTGCACGTTAAAGAACCCCAGGTGGTCTAAATTTCCGGAGCCCTCTACTACGGCGTCTCTCATAATCATATAGTGTTTTTGGGACGTTAAACCCTTCATATCATCATATTTGCACCAGTCACATAACTTCGTCGTCCATTGGCGTGACGTAATACCAAATTTGGCATTTCTTGAGCTAGCGAAACGGCCGCGAGCGCGTCATGAGCGTAGCATGTAGTCATGCTGTTACATGACGGGCATCTCCTGTTTATCATGTTTGCACCAGTATGATACCTTCGTCATCCATTCACGTCCGGTAATACCAAATTTGGTATAACTAAAGCTAGCGAAACGGCCGCCAGTGCATCACGAGTGTGGCATGTGGTGATGTTGTTACATGACATGCATCTCATGATTATTATGTTTGCACCAGTCACATACCTTCGTCATCCATTTACGTACTGTAATACTAAATTTGGTACATGTGACGCTAGCGAAACGGCCACGAGTGCATCATGAGCGTAGCATGTAGTCATGTTGTTACATGACGCGCATGTCATGATTTTTATGTTAGGGTCTGTTGCTTGTGTTAGCCAGGCAAAAATGCCATACCATACTAGTTTTGCAAAATGCCATGTGAACTAAACCACCGCAAGAGCTTCAGGAGCATGAAATGTAAATAATGACATACATGTCATGATTTTCATGTTATGACCAGTCAAATATGTTCTTCATACAGTCATGTTATGCCATACTAAGTTTGGTATTGGTATTATTATCGAAATGCTAGTAGAGCTTTTAAAGTCGTAGGCGGATAGATAGATAGATAGATAGATAGATAGATAGATAGATAGATAGATAGATAGATAGATAGATAGATAGATAGATAGATAGATAGATAGATAGATAGATAGATAGATAGATAGATAGATAGATAGATAGATAGATACGCCCAAAGTCGCCGAAGTTTGCTAACGAATGCTTCGCATTTAAAAAAAATCACAGCATATTCACGGAGTGCATGATGATGGGCGAAGCGTCCATCCGTTTGTTCTTGCTTCCGTCTGTCGGTGCATTCATCTGTGCGGCCATCGGTGCGTCCATTCGCTTGTCTGTCCATGCATCCGTTCGTATGTGCGTCCAATCATACCCGTCCCTGCGTCCGTCCATCCATGCGTCCATCCGTCCGTTCTTCCGTGCATGCGTCCGTCCTTGCAACTTTCTGGTCATCCATCCATCCATCCATCCATCTATAGAACACTCCAAGTAGCGTTATCTCGCATGTTTTCATAATATATTCAGCATATAGAAGTTCCGCCATCCAGCGGACATTCCCAAACACTAAACGAGAGGTGGCACTCGCGCACTTTCTTGCGGCCTGCGCTTCGTGTCTACATCCCACATTTCACCGCCTCTAGTTCATGGCACTGCGGCATAACCTTTGGTAAACCTTGCTAAAACCAGGCAGGTCACGCCCAGTGAGTTGTACGTGGCAACCCTTTCTGTTCAGATACTGCTCGAAGTGCGTCCTTCTGTTAATAGTTTTTTTTTTCTAGTAAGTATCACATTCAGGGCGAATTTCATTGAATATTAATTCGCCAATACTTGTCTCTGTAAGTTATTTCGTCAGAAACAACTATTTTTATTTATGATTAACGTGTGCGAGTTTCCTTCTGAATAGAAAAGGGTGCGTGCGTGCCGCTCCTCTAGTCTGGCCGTGGAGGTGGCTACCTACTACTACTACTACTACTACTACTACTACTACTACTACTACTACTACTACCACTACCACTACCACTACCACTACCACCACTACCACTACCACTACCACTACCACCACTACTACTACTACTACTACTACTACTACTACTACTACCACCACTACTATTACTACTACTACTACTACTACTACTACTACTACTACTACTACTACTACTACTACTACTACTACTACTACTACTACTATGCTACCAGCACACAATCGTTGCGACAGGATAGCGAGTGAGCGGAGCTTCGGGGCTGCCTGAGAACTGCCCGAGAAAAACCAACGTTTCAGCTGTCTGCTGGCTGGCAGCCCGAGCGAATAATCGAATGGGCTCACGGACAGACAGAAATATGGACGATCAGACGGACGGACGGACGGACGGACACAAGCACGCATGGAAGAGTGAACGGACGGGTGGACAGACGAAAGCATGAACGGACGCGTTATTCGCAGCGCCCCCCTCCATATAACGTTAGGGGCTGGCATACCGCTCCCTCACGATCCCCCCCCCCCCCCCACCGTACGCACCCCTATGAATATACGTGCCGGCACGCGGCCACTCCAAGCAGGTACGAATACGCAGGTGACGCTTCGTTATGAGCTGTTAATGAGCTTCACTCTCCGCAAGTGGAGCGCATGCTGGACAAAGCCAACCCGCACCAGGCACCTAGCCCGACCAGGTGAACATGAGCGCACGTACACAAGTGCATGCTGCTGCACCCACAACGCGTGGCGCACCACCAGCAAGTATGTGAATCCACGGCGGCGTGAGCTCGGAGAGTGGCGCTTCCGTGGACCACTCTCCATGCATGAAGCTGATGCTGGTTAAAACCATTCAACACAACGCAGCACGGCTGGACGAACACAAGCAGACGCTCGCGTATGCAACGCTGCGATATGCGCGACCCGTTGTGAGAGATAGAGTGCATCGGTCTCATAGAGTGCTGTGATATGGCAAATTATCTATCTAGATGGCTTGTGAAGACTACAAATGTCTGTGAGCGTCTTGTTCATTACGGAGGACTGCCTGCAGCGTTACAGGAAGCGTAGCGTGTGGTTCTGCCTTAAACAGCAGCTTTCAGAATTCGTATTAGGCAGCATCATCAATGACAATTTTTGCACCACTAGTGTCGACGTGACGCCACGCAACCATGACACTGCACACATCAGGGATCAAGTCAAGCGTTTCTTGAGGGATATGAGGCTTTCTTTTTTAAAGAACAGCGCTCGTGAGAGTGAGAGGTATGCCATGTAATGAGTCGTTTCAGCGGAGTTGGACCTCCGCCACTTTACACCGCCATGAACCAAACAAAGAGTGATCGGAGTTTTCGCTGAGAACTGCCGCGCCGCGACCTTGCTTTTCTGAAGTGATAGGCTTTCTGAAGTTAGGAAGTGCGCCGCGAGTGTTTATTCTCACTTGCAGTACGTCATCTCTTGTTCGTGCGACAAATCAGTTGTTAGACTACTAACGAAAAAAAAAAAGTGGTTGCACGCAGAAGCGGGACAACCACACAACTGCCGACTACTGCGGCGAAACAAAATCGCAAGCCCGAAACAAATTATACGAATTTTCCATAGTCAACGAACAAACACGTTGTGTACAGGAAAGCCGTTGCAGTTTACTTTGCAGAGAAGTCGTACTTGAAAGCAGCAGCGGTTTTACATTATTTAGAAAGTGCAGCTCGAATATCAAGCGCGTAGCAGTCTCCCGCCGCCTCCACAGGCTTCACCATCCCACTATCACCCGCAGCAGCGCCTCTGGAGGTGGTCGACCTCAAAAGATTCGCGCGTCGCTCCGGCTACTGTCTCACCACTCTCACTGACTCGGGCCACTATCAAACCGCAAATGAAGGAGTGAGGCGCGATTGGACGCTCCAGATGAACCGACAACAGTCACCAATCGCGCTTTCGAGTACTACCCAATCGTAGCTGACTAAAAAAAAAAAGTGCCATTCGGCGGAGTTTTTAGTTGTTGTTTTTTTCAGCATTCCGCTACTGTGAGGAAGACGTTAGAGAGGGCGCAGACTCCGTCGTCCGCAGCCGTCATCGTGACGTAATCTGACTAGGGTTAGCCGCGTCAGTGGAGCAGCCATTTCTCGCAGTCCGCCGGTCTCCGTGCGAAGGTAGCGTCTTTCCGAGAGCGTGCGGATATCTCCGTGCCGCGGAGTTAGTAGCGTCCCAAGTGCCGTGTGAAGCGCGATATGACTTCGCGAAACGACGCTGCGCGCGTGTTGTATGTTGGCGAACTCGGATCCGGCCGTCGCAGGCGCGGGCTCGCGTCCGCATCGGCTCGCCCTCCTGCCGTCGGCGCCATTGTCGATGACGACGGCGTGAGTGCTTCTGTGGAGAGCATGTCGCTCAAAGAGCCTTCCTCGCTTGGCGACAAGGACAGTTGTCAGGGCCTTCGCCCCGTCGACGCCACAGGCAGAAAGAGGTGTGCTCCGCGTCGTAACTGCTTCTGTGAAGGCGATGCCTGTTTGCGTACAGGCTCATACCTCATGCTGGATGGAGGTCCGCTAGAAGTTACGACCGGGCCCAAGTCCTCGTACAGATCGACTTCACGTCCTGGCCGACCCGGTCGCGGCGGAGGTCGCGGAAGGCGGCGCACGGCTGCATCGGATGGAACGTCCGTCGGGTTTGATGAAGAGAAAGCACGCGCACGCGATGCCACGCCTTTGAACTCGCCTGCTCCGTCGATTCCGACGCAAGCTCACTCAACGTCCGGACGTTGCTTCACAGATGCTACGGACACGAAAGGTGAGTTGACGCGATGTTTTGAAGCAGTCTGGATTGCTTAAAACGTGCGCCTTTTTCGCGGGTGCGCGCGCATTTGTCGCGAGTGTATTGCGGGCGCGCTTTACCAGCAGTGCGTACGTGACTGTGACAGGTCGTACATGTTGCACCGCAGAAGTAGAGGACATTTTCAAGATACTGCATGTGTCGCTGCTACCATATGCTGTGAAAAAACTGAGCGCCTGGCACGCTGTAAATGTCGTTTTCGAAAACGAGTAAGCGCGTATGAAAGAAAAAAAATTGCCCGCAGCTTCCCTCGGGGGAACACTGAGGAGGATGCGGAGCATATAATTGGTTAACGGGGTGTTAAAGTGCAACTTACTTGGGTCGATGGCTAAATTGGTTAACGTGGTTGTGAAATGGGGTGTTAAATTGCGACTTACTTGGGTCGATGGCTAAATTGGTTAACGTGGTTGTAGGAGGGGTTGTTAAATGAGTGAACACGTACACACGTATGCGAAAGGGCGGCGCTGGTCGAAGGGACGTCGATCATTGTGTTTGTGGATTCGTTGGAATTCATTTCACCGTGACCTTGGACGTCGACGCGCCGTACAAACCAACCGACGAGCGGCAACTGAGCGAGCGAGCGCCGACCTTGAGTATATATACAGCGCGACGGCGCATGCACTGTCAGCTGTTGAATGTTCTCGAAGCGCGACGGCGCATGCGCGTCCACTGGAGAATCAGGAGAATTGTAGAATGTTCTCGAAGGGGAGAAGCGCGCGCGGCACAGATGGTGGGTGACGGTGCATGCGCGCGTCAGCTGTCGAATGTTCGAGAAGGGGGAGAAGCGCAACGGCGCATGCGCGCGCGTCAGCTGCCGATGTTCTCGAAGCGCGACGGCGCATGCGCGCGCGTCAGCTGCCGATGTTCTCGAAGCGTGACGGCGCATGCGCGCTACATTATATAGCTAGCGAATGTTCGTGAAGAGGAGAAGCGCACGCGGTGTGTAGAGGAGGAAGGCTGCACAGATGGTGGAGGGGGGAAGCGCGCGCGGTGTGTAGAGGAGGAAGGGTGCACAGATGGTGGAGGGGGGAAGCGCGCGCGGTGTGTAGAGGAGGAAGGGAGGCACAGATGGTGGAAGAAGGAGGAGGAAGCTTGCGGACGGCGCCGCACTTTAAGCCTCGAGTATTAGATGCTCCGCATCTAAAAACCAATAGAGGCAAAGGAGTATCATTACGGTGGTGGTCAGCGGGGGAGGGGGGGTTTGGAGCGTGTAGTCTGTGAGCCAAGGTTCTGTTTGGCGTTGCAAGTTTATTTCTTCCTCCATGGCGTTGCACAGATGTGCCGCCAGATTGAAGGGTCAGTGTTGCCAGACGGCCGCCAGATTTGGCAGTTAAATTTGCCCGTAGCTGTGCCTTTGCCGTGAGGGCTCGGGGTCGTTTTAATGAACGGAATTACGCGTTGCAGAAGTCGGGGCGTGTGCGCAGCTGTGAAATTAAGAGGTCGGGCTCGATCGTGTCTCAGAATGACGGAATCAACGCGCAACGACGCGTTGGAGTGCGCGCTCTCAAGGGGAACTGAATCAGTGCGTCGCGTTTCAACAAATCGAACTCGTACAACCGAAGCACGGAATACGCCAGACAGACTGCTGTATCTGCGCTGCTGGAGCGAAGCCATATTCGCGCATCCAGCCTTGGCTCTTTTTTAATCTTCATCAATACACGAGTGCGGATGATATGTATTGTGCTAGCACAGCGAGCGGGAGCACCGTAGCGTCCCCATAGTCGTGCGTGGTCGACACGGCACGATGAGCTGTGTTGTGTAGACACCCCCTATACTTCTAAGACACGATCGGACGTGATCGAAAAAAAAAGGAAGCACATCGCCTGCTGTAGCTGTGCGCACCTCGTCACTTATGCACAACGTCGCGTTTTCTGGGGAAACTGAATAGAGTCGCAGAGAGTTTCTCTACACGACACAGCTGATACACAACACAGCATCACAACACAGCATCAACTTTTGGCTGTCCAGAGAGCCTGCGATGCGGTGGTTTGGCTAGGTCTTAATTGGGCCTACAGAAAAGGAAAGCCCGCGATGTCGCCCTCTAAACTTCTCCAGATCTTTAAAGTAAGTTCTCCGTGTAGCACCGTGCTAAGTGGTTGAAGTGCGTACTAGGAACACAATGTCGCTATCGCGTTCAACTCCTAAAGGCAAAGCTTAAAGGTCCCCCAATTTCTGAGAAGGTGTCGTGGATGGGACCCGATATATGCTATCGCACTGTACTCTTGAGGACAAAGATGAAGCCTCCTCGTAGTGTTGTTTCTTTCAGCCTCTTCCTCGCTTCTCAGTGGCGCTGAAGGCACTGAATCGTGCTTCTTCACAGTTTTCGGGAAGTAGCACCTGTTCTAATCGTCTCCAATAATAAAAAAAAAGAACACGCGTATTCTCTTTCATAGGGGTCGAGATTATCCGCGATGCCCGATCGACAGGGACCGGTGGAGCAGACATCAGACAAAGAAGGAAACAAAGACAGGCGCTGTATTCATCACGCTCGTTTCCCACACTGTGATGATATAACCAAGTAATATTTAGGAAAAAAAAACATTTAAAAGAGGAACTAAATTAAACATTTATAAGTACACTTTAAACCATTTCCCTCAGCAGGTGAATTAACTTCTCAAATCAAAGCACCGTCCGATTCTTGGCATATGTGCCGCAGTGGATTTCGTCAAGTGTCTCATCAATAACATCAACAACAGCAACAGCGTCATCCGCCTGTGTGACGGTGGCTTGACTTCGCAGGCGTGCCCTTATGGGTGTGTTTGGAAACACAGCACTGACAAACTCCACCGAGTATCGGCACTTATGCTTTGACCCGGGAGGGGGGGGGGGAGGACATTTCGTCAAACCTTTAAACAACAGGAGTATCCATCACGAGGCTGTGCTGCCGTGTACCGAATCTAAATTTCTACAAGCACGGGTCTGCTTAGGCACCTTCGTCGCTGTGCGCATTCTGTGGTGATCTTGGAACAATAGTTTTTTTTTACTCTCTACCAGCAGGGGGTGCACAACAGCGCGACAAACCCTTTCAGAAACACCCTTATGTGGTATAGGGATGGATTTATATGTGCCTGTCATTTTGTTTTTTGGAGCCTTTATTTGTGGTTTCTGTAATGCGAAGCTATGCGTGGCCGTCATAGACTGAGTTACTAAATGCAATCGGTTCACTAACTAATCGATATTATTATCCTCATGTGTATACACAAATGCGTACGTATGAAACATGAGGGTATTGCTTAGCTTTATTACCTTTTGCCTAAAATATAAAAACAGAAAGCTTTGATTCGTTTTTTATATATATATAGGGTGACTGCCAGTTTGGGGGGGGGGGGGTGCGGAGGGGCATCTTGTATACGTTCATGACGAAACAAGCACCAATAAGTATGAAAAATATCGAAGAGACACAGGATGGAGCGCTTACGAGATAGCATATTTCATAAATCTAGCGCCTTAATTTGGTGCGTAATCTGTAATATTTCTATCCTATAAGCTGCCTTATCCTAAAGCCTTATATAATTTTTATAAAACCGCTCAGTTCTAGGCCAATACCCCACAGTGGGTGTGCGCCACAGTTAATAAGCGCCACACGCGAACAAGAACAGCCCGCTGTCCGCTCCTGTGCTGTTCTGGTAAAGATGGATCGCCAGCAGGGCCAGCCTCGAACGCTGCTCATTTTTCCCATCGCAGAGCACAGCGCCAACGGCTGGTACGTTCTGGGGCAGCGCCTCTCTGCCCTTCGCCGGGATGACAGGCCAGCGAACGCCGGCCATCAAGTGCTCGTGAGGGAGCCGCCCAGAACACCGCCAGCCAGCGACCAGGCACATCTCCGTTCCCCCCTGGTGCGGGAACTGGGGCTGCCCAAAGACATGCTGAGCGCTCCCTCGGCGGGCGTACCGTTGGATGGTTCCAGCCCAAACGCGAGCACCTGGCCCCCCCAGAGGCCAAGCCGGAGATGCCACCCCTCTTCACGTTCGGCGTCTTCACGAACGACATCCTGCTGGAGTGACAGGACTGCGTCCATGACGGCCGTCTTTGTGGTCTATCCAGTTGTTATGTGGCGCGCACGAGGACTGATACGCGCCTTGTGATGTTGACGAAGTTACGTCGACGAAGACGGCTTTCTTCGAAGGGCGCTTTCTTGCTACCTCGACTCGTAATATATTTTTTGTAAATAAACGGCGCACAGGATGGTGCTCGTCGTTCATTGATTGAAGTGCTTCATTTAACAGTTGCTTGTCGTAGCGTTTGGCCCGTGATTGCGGCATTGACGCTCGTTGTGGCCAGTGTTCGACTAAATTGGGTCGTTGGTCGCTCATGCAATCCTGTAACGTGTAGAAGCGTAGAGCACCTAATAAGTGGCTTACGTTTCTCGGCGAAACGAATGAATGGTTGATGTAGCTGCCCAATAGGCTCTCGCGTTTGCGTGTCTACGTTAATTGTTATACATTATAGTCTTATGTCAAAAGGTTTTTTTTTTCTGCGCAAGTATAAACACACTGACAACAGATGGCGGGGCATGCGCAAACGTTCAGCTCTAGTTTATTAATTGAAATATGGCGTTAACAGTGTTATTAATGCTATATTTTCCACTCCTGTTCAATAAATAAGTTATTATGTAAGTAAGTACTGTGGGCACAAGTGGCGGCGTCAGCTCATTGGCCTTCCAATGTCACATGGACTCTGCTGTCACAATATTGCCATCAATTATTTCACCCGCACCTAATCATAAATTCCAACCGAGGGACCGGTAACACGTTTACGTGCTCTCTTTATGGTATGATATTTACGGCATGTACAGGGTGCCGCAGATAGCATATTAGCCAGAGTTTGTAAATAAGCGGACGCACTCTATGAAGACACGACCATATGCATGATGGGGGCTATTACATGGAGCAAGTCACAGTTTTTTTTTTGCCTCCTTAATTGCTCATTAGGTAAGAGTAAGCATCTTTTGAAACAATGAAGCGATGCAATTATTTACTATGAGAAAGTTGTCGATCTGTTAGCAGAAGGTCCGCTTAGGCAGTTTCCAACTTTTTCTGTCATGTTTTGGTGTCTTTCTGGCTAGTGCAGAAGCATAGAACTCGCCAACCGTCAAAACTGTTTGGTGAATCTGTAGCAATAGAGGCAACCTTACTGCTTTTTTCAAAATCGAAAATATCCGTAGTTCGGTCACTTGTGTACGCGGTCCGTCTTAAAGGTGACGTCTGTCTTGTCAATCTTTTTTTTTTCCAGCAGGGACCACCACGGGAAGCATCTGTCCACTACGCAGTACGGCCCGGCAGTAGAAGACTCTAAATCGGGCATGCGTTCTGAACGGTTGCGAACGCCCGGTTAACGGAATCATTGATGGCAGCAGCGTACAAAAGCGCATATACCGTATGCGGTACCTACCCTCAAACAGCAGAGTTGCACGTTCTTTTCCAAACGCCGCTAGTAACCGTGAAATGCGGAGGGGAGGAGTTCATTCTCGGGCCAAATTTTCTGTTTCCCGACGCCACCGAAACAGCGAACTAGATTAGCACTATATGGCCACTAACGCTCGTCGCCCGTCGGCTACATGCAAAACATGTCGCCTGTATGATGGAGCGTGTATTTGCTACATGGTTGTTGTTACCAGCCGAGCCTACGCGCAGCGTGGCTACCCACAAGTAGCATATACAGTAACTATAATAACAGAACAGTGGAGCCGCTAGCGATTGTCGACGAAGGTGAAAATGCTGTCGGCCCGTGTGCTCAGATTTGGGTGCATATTAAAGAACCCCAGGTGGTCGAAATTTCCGGAGCCCTCCACTATGGCGTCTCTCATAATCAAATGGTGGTTTTGGGATGTTTAACCCCAAATATCAGCCAATCATGCAGCAGAGCCTGTAGCCACTTTTTGTGGTGTTTTATACCTACAATGAATTGCAACTCGGTCATGTCAGTGTTTTTGCCGAAATAAAAAAATCAAAGTGCGGTGAGTTGATTAACATCTCACGTTCAGTGTTCACACGGTATCAGTAAACGAATAAGTCGCCTCATTACTTAACTTTGTGGGTCTGCGTTGTCAGCTGTCGGTATACCGGCGCTGTCCATCTCGTGACATTTTCGACAAATCAAACCGATGCTCACCGCCCATGCGCTACGTGATTACACAACAAGGGGTACTGTACTGGTCATATCGCACGGGTCGGCTCAATCCCGACCAAAGCTCTTGACGTACGTTATTCACATATTATACCAGAACGATTACTATGCTGCAAGATGCACCATTTTCCTATTCAACACTTGAGCGCACTTCAATACTCAGTTAAAGTACGTGTCATTCTGACTTTGAGACTGATCTTGTACAAATGACACATGCGTACTCCCTGCTTTGCGGTTTAACAGTCAAATCGGCTTGAAGTTGGCTTTGTTAAGATTGTTTTAATGATCAGCACGTGCGTTAATCGGCGTCTCAAGCTTATGTCTCCAGATTACATCGGTGCCTTCTGTATTTTTTAAAGGTATAGTCGGTTATAACCTCAGAAAGTACTGTAGGCTCCACGCAGTCTTTCAGGAATTCCCGCCCCCTTTTTTTGCGAGGGAAGGGGAGAATAAAGTTTCACCACCACTACCACGTAATAAATATCGGAGCGCCTGCCATTCAGCTGAGAAAGACGATCGTGCAAGCTGGTTTCCGCCAGAACCGTAAGTACTTTCTCTCAGATAATGTAAATATTGTCCGCATACAGTGAGAATAATGGTCATGCTTAATACCTAAGTAGACAGTATACGTTTGGCAGCAGTGGTGTTCAGGGCCGTCGTCCGAAACTACACGTTCGTGTATATATGTGTATTGCCATCGAAAACTGAAAAAAAAATAATGTCGGGTGGGCGGAGGCTTCCTTCTTTCCTGGCGAGCCAGTGGTGTCAGAATCCCCGCAAATCTACCATTCAGGCAACCATCTAGAATCAGCCTCACAAACGTGCGTCGTTATTGGAAAGTAAACTATGCGAGGCACTCTGGGAGTGTTGTTTGACGTCACAAAAAGGAGTAAACGCTACTGGATGGGGCATTGATGCAAATTATCGGAGGGAGGGACAGTGACGGTTGTGGAAGGAGCCGACAAAAGTTTGCCGTTAGGTTGCAACCAACCATAGTGCACAAGACACTATTACTGTACTCGTCGAGCATTGTTGGATTCATTTGAAATTCGACACGACGCAGCCGACGGCTCGAAGGGCTGATCAAGTACGTTTCCGTAGAGGCAATCGAAACTGGGCAGCGGCATGACAAGAAATCAATTTTCCTCGTAGGCCTCAGTATATGCATGGTCACCACTACCGACCGGATAAGAGCAACAGCAAATTACGCATCCACAGATTAGAAAATCTTGAAGAAAAATAACATTGGGCAGCACCGGGGAGTGCATTTCCGATCGCATGACTTGTGCACATTATGCATTTGAAGCATTGGGAGGAGAAATGTATACCGCTATAACTTAACAATCATAATGGTGCAAATGTTTCTACTTTTTTTTGTTTTCTGGAGGTCTTTTTTGACTGATGAATGTCTGCAGCTTCGCGGGACAATCCTTCCAGTGCAGCAAACCGGCATTTCACTCGAGACGTAGCTGTAAATTCTTGCTCGTGAACTAACTCTCGTGCGCCTCTATTATTGCATAAATAGCGGATTCAAGTACGGACTCGCATGAATGGTGAACAAGGTGCGAAATATAGCATTTTCTGCTGCTTTTGTGTAATGTATAGTCCACGATTTGCGGCTTTGCTTCAGTTGTCCAAGCGTTTCAACTAGTTCAGCCAGGGAACTCACTATCACGGTGACCCCGTCAAATCACCTGCAAACACACTCAAAGGAAAGACGCCCTCCGTTGATATTCTAGGTCTGACGTGTGTGCTTACTTCATAATGACCTCAATTCCCTGAGTAGCGGTATACTAGCCAACGTATCGAGCCGACGTTCTGAAACGCAGATTACTTTGTTAACGATCGGTCGGGGAAACTTTACCACAATGACAGAAATTACAAAGAGCCACACATGCACCCACTTGAAGCTCGATGTCCCCTTGTCTCTCGCTAAATTAGTCAACAAATAAAACGTATAGAAAGATCGCTAGCGCAGTTTGTAGAAGAGCGCGGTGCAAAAGCTCACAGCTTTTTTTCCCCCTTTTTGTTTGTCTCACCTTTTTCTACAGCACCAATAATGGACTGGCAACACCGCTTAGAGGCGGCCAACCCTCTTCGAGCTTGCTTGAACTCTAAGGAGGTCGACGTAGTCAACATTTTCGGTCCCATGATGCGCACTCTGCGGCTGCTAGGCCTCCTGCCTCGGGCCAGAGGCCCAACAAGTCGGTCATCGCAAGAAAAGCTGACATTTCGAAAAGAGCCTCTGCGTAAGAAGCTTCGACGGGGATCACCAATGATGCTCGTGGTGTTCGGCTACCTGCTCCAATTCTTGGCGGCCACTGTGTACAACGTCGCGCACAGCGGAGGCTTCTTCGGATTTTTCGCCAACAGCGGCTACGTGCTTCGGAACCTTTTTGCGAGCATCACGCTGGTTCATTTCTTGACGACTCAAGATGAACTACTAAAGCTGCTCGAAGAAAGTCGACGCCTTCGGCAGCTTCTACCAGATTCTAAAGTCAGACAGGCAAGGATCTTTACCATGACGTTCTGAGTGGTCAGTGCAACTAATGGTATAAGGAAGAAAAGGGTGATGGTGCACGCGTTGCCATCTTGATGTCCCTTTAACTTCTTGCTTCTACTCTGAGTTACGCTATGCGCTAAAAACTTCATGATATACCAACTCGCTTAACTAGTACTCTTGTAAAAAGGTCTACTTTTAATTATTTTTTTGAAAGCGTGCACCGCTGACGCGATTTCATTGGCAATTTTCTTCAGTGTATGCTTGTGCGTAGGGGCAAGAGCAGAGGCTGATGTTCTAGCAGTGCCGTGGTGTTTACAACTGCGAAGCTCTCGACGTGAAGCTCAAGGCGGATCTTCGCAGGTGAAGAGATTCTGCATGGTAGCTGTATTTTTTGCTGCCACCAGTTGGATAGGCCTGTGGGCGGCTACGGCGTACGCAGGGTTTGGCGACCTGCAGCGTTACTTCGTTACTTCCCTGTACAAAGGGGACGTCACCAACGGCACAATCCCGAGGCACCTAGGATATGCGTGCGCCTTCCTGGACGCGACTGCATACAGCATTATGACCCACTCACTGACACCGTTGCTTGGATTCCACGTGTGCGTCGCCGTCTACCTGCGTGCTCTCGTATCGCATTATGCGACCGGAGGGACGAGTGTGGAGACCAGGAGGGCCACGGCTTCGCAGGTTGGTACGTAGTTTGTTTCTCCCTCACACCACTGGCCAGTCAGAAACATGGATAATAGAATAACGTATAGAGGCAGGAGGTGGTTGCCAGGTGGCTACCCAGGAAAGAAAAGAGCTAGAGACAGGGTGCTTTATGGCAAAGTTGAAAGTTGTCCTAATATGCATGAAGTTTTCCGTCACCCTATGAAACGCTCACATGTTACCTACGGTGCCCGCCTGCCAGTCGTACCGACCATCCGAGTACAAGGTGGTACATTAAAAAAAGTATTAAACTTACGAACTTCAAGTAAGCTATGCATTACAATCGAACCGCTCAGTGACATGCTTTGAAAATTGGCATAATGGAATCAGGAGGCAAAAAAAAGAAGGAAAAGACGAGATGTGCGGACTCTTCGTAGCCTTATTTTGCTAGAAGATGAAAAAGGCTTCCGATATCTCTACCTCGGAAAATACCATTTCAATAAATTTAATACCTAGACCTATCTACCGAATCTGATAGGGGATCGCTAAGGACATCACTAGCCAGCGTTTCTTCGACCTCCGAGTGCATATCACTGCAGAAAAAAAATCATTGAAATACATCATGCTGCACAGAGAGAGAGAGAATAAACTTTATTGGGTTCCAGCATGCGGGATTCCCTCCGGCCGCGCAGGGCGTGGGGTTCACCCTATCTCACGTTACACTAGAAGTCCTAATGTCACGCGGGCCTAGACCTCAAGGCCTTCGTGCCCCGGCGCCGCTCGGGTTACTGAGGGTGTCCCCCTTTCGCCTTTGCAGCGCCAGTGCGACCTCGAGCTGCCGGACGGCCCTTCGCTGGTCTTCTGGGTCCGTAGACCCCACACGCTGTTCTACTTGCGGCGGTAACACCGGACCGTCCGCGCTGTCTGCGTCACATCCCCAGAGTATGTGAGCCAGGGTGGCTCTCGCGCTCGCGCACACACTGCACATTTCACTCACGTAGAGTTCGGGGCACACGTGTCGCGCTAGCGATGGGGTCAGCACAGTCTCGGTTTGGAGCTGGCGCAACCTCACCGCCTCCCACCGGGTAAGATCCCTGTGCGGAGGCGGGAAGCCACGCCGTTGCTCCCTGTACCACGCGAGGATGTCGCCGTAATCGAGCAGCTGCTCCTCGCCTTCTTCTTCGGTCGCCGTCGCGTCTTCGGAGGCGGGCGCCGCCGCGGTCCGGCACGTGGCGAGACCACGGGCCGCGGCATCCGCCTCCTCGTTGCGGTTCGGAGATCCTGGTATCAGGTCCCTACCCATGTGAGCCGGGAACCATTTTAGCGTCAGCCTCGACTTGGACTCGTCGCTTGCCAACGCCCTAGCAGCCGCCCCGCACACGGCTCCGCGCGAGAAGCTACGGATGGCCGTCTTGCTGTCACTGAGTATTGTCCGCACGCCCGGGGAGCGCGCCGCCAAGGCTATCGCCATCTCCTCGGCCTGGCTCGCGCTCCGCGTACGCACGCTGCATGACGTGACGATCTTGCCCGTCGTTGCGGCGACCGCCGCCGCCACGTAGGCGTCCTTGTTCTTGACTTTGGCCACGTCCACGTAGACGGCGCCCTCGTCGTTCTGATGTTGCAGCAGCAGCGCCCTGGCTCGCGCCGCTCGTCGTCCCTCGCTTTCGCCGGGACCCATGTTCTTTGGCAGCGGATACACCACCAGTCTTCGCATGGTTGACTCCGTGAGTTGAGACGTTTCGTGGTCCTGTTCCTCGGGGGAGGACAGGCCCACTCGTTCCAGCAGCCGCCTGCCGACCGCGGTGCGGCCCAGGCGCGTCAATTGAGCAGTACGTTGGGCCTCGCCGATCTCCGAGAGCGTGTTGTGCGCTCCCAGAGATAGCAAGGCCGTCGTCTTGGTGCCGTTGAGCAGGCCCATGGCACCCGCATACGCCTTGCGGATGGCCGCGTCGATTCGCTTCCTCTCCGCTTCCGTCCACTTGTGAAAGGCCCCCACGTATGCTGCGTGGCTAACTGCAAAGGCCTGCAGCAGTCGCAGGAGGCTCGCTTCTCGGATTCCTCGGGACCTCGACGTGACCCTCTTGACGAGTCTCGTCGCTATCCCGATCTTCGTTACTATGTGGTTGGCTGCCGTCCCGTTCGTGCGGTGGGCGTCCACGTACATGCCTAGTACTCGGAGGCTCTGGACGTGCGGGACCGGCGTGCCGTCGCTGGCTCGGACGACTATGTTGCGTTCCGCTTCTTCCGCGGCCCGCTTTCTCCATCTTCCCGGTGGTGGGAGCACCAATAACTGGGACTTCTGTGGTGAGCACTTCAGCCCCGTGTCTCTCAGCGTGGTCTCCACGGCGTCGATCGCTGCCTGCAGTCCGGCCTCGATGTCGCCGTCACTGCCGCCCGTCGCCCATATCGTGACGTCATCGGCATAGATGCAGTACCGGATCTTCGGTCCAAGCGCGTCAAGGCTCTTGGCGACGGCGATCATCACGATGTTGAATAGAAGCGGGGATATCACGGACCCTTGTGGGGTTCCGACGCTTCCTAGCTCCCTCTCTTCGAGTCGTTCGCCTCCCACCTCTAGCCTCGCCGTGCGACGAGTGAGGAAGGATCTTACGTAGTCGTACGTGCGCTTGCCCATGTTGAGCTTTGCCACGCAGGCAAGGATGGCCGAGTGCTCCACCTTATCGAAGGCGCTCTGCAGGTCCAGGCCGAGAATGGCCCGGTTGTCTTTCTGCGGAACGCCTCCGGCTGGCTCTAGTACCTCGCGTTGCAGCAGCAACATCGCGTCTTGCGTCCCCAGGCGAGACCGGAATCCCAGCATGGAGTCGTTGTAGTGACCGTTCTCCTCTAAGTACCGCTGCCACCGGTTGTTGAGGACGTGCTCCAACACCTTGCCCACGCAGGACGTGAGCGAGATGGGGCGCAGGCCCTCTATTCCCGGCGGCTTGTTGGGCTTGGGCAGTAGTATCGTCTTGGCCGTCTTCCACTGCTTGGGAAGGCTTCCGCTCGTCCAGCAGGCGTTGAAGTACTTCGTCAGGGCCGAGACTGCAGCGTCGCTGATGTTACGTAGAGCCTTGTTTGTCACTTTGTCCGGTCCCGCGGCTGAGCGACAGTTCAGGGCGTTCGTTGCCTGGCGCACCTCCCACTCCTCGATCTCGCGGTCGAGCAGCGGGTTGGGCGCGCCGTCGTATTCCGGATGCTCCACGTGGTTTGTGGCCGGGAGGTACTTGTCGTTTAGCCGCTTGTGCATCTCCGCCTCGCCTAGCTGGTTGGCCGCGGCGTGGAGGATCTGCGACATGCGGTGTCGTTGATGTTCCTTACTCTTGGTCTCGTCCATGAGGTGGCGCCCACGCTCGTGTGGTCGACGGAACGACCAAACGACGTCAGCTCCTCACCAATTGGCACAAGTTCAGGGAAGCCGATCTGGGCGAGGTGGACGACGTGGAGAGATGGTCGGCGAGCCTTGTCTCCGCCGCCAAGGACGCCACGACCGAAGTCGAGGTACCGGAGGAAGCCGATCGGGTGGACCCGCGCCTCGCCCATCTCGTGGAGGCGAGGAGATCGCTACAACGAAGATGGAAAAGACAAAGGCACAACCGAACGCTGCGCAAACGCGTCGCGGCACTCGGGAAGGAAATCGAGCGCTACAGCCGCCAACTGTGTGCCCAGCAATGGTATGCCATGTGTAGCGAAGCGGATGGCCAACTCCATAGGGGAGGCACGTGGGCCCTCCTGCGCCACATCATGCTGCACAAGCGTGGAGCCTTTCACGTCTTGTTCATGGGTGCAAAATCTTAGAAGCCATAAACTCCACTGGTTGCCATCATAATGGATAGAATTTGTGTTCCAAAACAGTATCGGGACTGAACTGATCATTCCTGCGTTACTGTAACAAAACTAAAAAAAAGAAATTTTGACCGGGGCCAAGATGAACCCCATATCCTCGATCGCCGCCCTGCCAGCATAGGTTAAACCAGGGCGTATACCTGAACGCCGTACAGAAAAGCGCTTGCGCATGGAGAATAGCACCGGTGAACAGTGAAGGCCAGAAAGAGACCCCACGCACTTTACGCACCATTCGCAAAGCCGACAATACCGTAAGTGATCATCTGGCCACCGTTATCTACGCATAGACGCTTTTCCCTAAACATGAGCCCGTTCCTTACGCCCTTTCCCCTTTCCTTACACCCATTCCTTACGCACGCTGTCGTGGACCCCTCCCGCCACCGCGGCGACAATCTTGGGTGGCCCGAAACACGTCGAGAACAGGCCATCACAAGATAAAAACCGGATGTGGACGTGCACCCACATTTGGTTTCGTGCTCAGTGTTCACAGTGGTTTTTTTCTTTTTCTTTTTTTCTTCTTTTTCTTTTTTTCTTCTCTTTATTTCTTTTTTTTGGTTCTCTCTCACTGTCGCAAACATCTTTCAAGGCGAGAGGAAACGCGGCAGCAACGAAGTTTTGAAGTTCATGTTAGTATAACTCATCCCCTGATGAAGGGAGGACGCCTCCCGAAACTGGTGGGAAATAAATATATTTATCCTTGTTGACAACGCTCCCGTTGTGCAATACCCCATATCTACATATATATATATATATATATATATATATTGTAGTGGGGAATTCGCAAGGCAATGGCTAGTGGGACCATCGCTGAGTGCGAAGCGCGAGCGGGAGCACGAGCTGTAGACGCTGGACTGCCGGAGCATTTGTTTCCGTACCGGCTGTCTGCCTATTACCTGGCGTCGCTAATAAACCCCCTTGCAATATATATATATATATATATATATATATATATATATATATGAGATCTAACAGACAGTAATGCTAAGGAATGTAAGGGGAAGTTAATATAACCAATGGAACGTAAATAAGAACAAAGAAAAGTGGGTGAAAAATAACCAGCCGTGAGCAGGAATCGAACGTACGACCTTCGAATAACGCGTTCGATGCTCTAACCACTGAGCTATCACAGCGGCCTTCCTTCATAAATATTGTGTCAAAACACGGAAAAACGAGCCCTTAGGTATTGTTGTGATCCCGGGGTTCTGTGGTAGCGTGGTGTAGCTTCGGGTTGAGGAAACGAACGCTTACGAGATGGGGATACGAAAAACAAACAGGTTCATGGCACTATTTACACTTATTTACAGCATGCATGGTAGGTTAGGAGTTCACAAACCACGAACGTGGTGGTTAAACCGTTACAAGGTTCAGAGCCTTCACAAACTACGAACGTGGTGGTTGAACCTTTACTTGGTTCAGAGCGACGTCCTGCACTCTGCGGCGCCGTTATAAGCCCTGGTGGGCTCCTCCTTCTTCAGTAGAACACCAATCACACACGCACACAACAGGTGAGGGGTACGAGCATGCACGGCGCACGTGAACATCCAATTTCGAGTCAAGATCACTGCACTTAAAGGTGGCGCCAGAGAGGCTCTTGCTCGTCGTGTATGTCGCTGGTCGAGGGGTCCCAAGCTTCGGACAGCAGACATCAAATGGTCCGCCAATCTGTCCGCTCAATTAGCAGGGCACTTTGTGGCGGCGGTCGCCGTTTCTTCAAAGGAATACGCTGTCTTTGTTGTCCCCTCTGGAACGGCTTACAGCTTCGTGGCGACATGACGTCTCATCCGCCGGCTAGCAGGGACAATACCTGGCGGGCATAGGCATTCGGCGAGTCGGCTACTTGTTTGAGGAATAAAAAAGCGCCGCTCCCCCGTCAGCTCTCGACGCTGGTTCCAAGAAAACCTGGGTTCCAGGCGTGGGAACGCGGCCCGGCTACGCTTCTCAGCGACAGCATGGCGCCTACCGATGACGGTCATAACAGCTTCCCCCTCGCCAGATGAGTCACGGAGGGCAGCAGTCAACACTGCTGCTCGCAGGGACGACGAAAGGGTCAGTAGTTGAATGGCAGGAACTGGCCTTCGCTTGTGGCATGGTCCAGGTGATTGCCGAATCTTCGACAGGATCTCTGACACTCGACCACATGTACTAGCAAGCACTCGGCCCCCCTCGAACAAACCAAGCCAAAAGAGGGATAGCAAACCAATTTTAATTACTAGCTTTAACAAAAGCTCGCACTCAAAACTCTCAGGACTCACTTGAGCTGAAAAACCAGACATGCTACCTTACAAATTTATAAAAGATGCACGAAAAAAACTAAAATATCAATTTTGATACATCAAGAGCGCCCCAGAATGGCTTAGAAAGAGCGGATGAGCACGTCAGCGTTTCCATTCAATTTGCGCTTTATTTACCTAATGTCAAAATGATATTTTTGAAGAATCAAGCTCCGCCTCACAAGGCGACTGTTCTTCGATGTCATGGTTTGCAGCCAAAAAACAATGGCCTGTATCTACTTTAAATTTAGCCCTCCCCTGAGATAACACTGCCACTGATGAATGCTCTACACAATGCAGGCGCACTCCTTTCCTGAAGCACAGTACGTTATCTCACGAGAGCCCAAATTCTGGCTCAAGTAGAACGCATCATACTCGTTGCCACTGTCGTCGAGACATATAACGGCAGCCTCCTTCTTTTTGTCGCTGACTACTTACACGGCTCTGTCCCGCTGAGAGCATCGGTTCGGTTCCGGACTCAGCGAGCGCTAAGATTGTCCTAAAGTCCGTTTTTGTTTACGTGTACCAATAATTGTCTACTACTGATACAGTAAGCTATCTAGCTTTTCTGAATCTTTGGCCTACACTGTGGCCAATATACTCTTAATTTGCTCAGAATTAAAAAAGCTTACTGTTTCGCTCATATGATCACTTGACCAATCGCTCTTCAAAATATAGCCAACAAAACATTGCCTTTTAAAAGGCTCATTTGGTTAAAGTTACCAGCTTATGCAAACGCTTCTGAGAGAAAAAAAAGACACTGAGCTCTCCTGAGCTTTTAATTACTACTCTCATTCCTACAGCGTTGCAAGAAACACGGCACCACTAATCAAAACGCTTAATTCTTCGCAGTTGGTCTAACGACTTATTCTTACGTTACGTTGCAACACACCGTGTACAACGCAAAAATAATGCTAAGTGCAATACTCATTAAATGCACCTCACAATAATGCACAGGGTTTCGCTAAAACTGTGCACCAATGGCTCTCAATTCTCATAGCGCGCAACGACAGCTCCTCTGTGTTGCGCCAAACTCTATCATTTTACGAAATCGTTCGGTTTATTCCAACTCTTCCTCAATTGCTTATTCCCGCCACATCCACATGACAGTGAAAGCACGCAATATGAGACTAAACCTTTGAAACACAAAAAAATGAAATGAAACATTTTGTTCAGTTTTTTTTGGTATATTCGTAGAAATGATTAAAGCTCTTCTAGTTCGGCGGTTTTCTTTCGGCAAACTTTACATCAAATTTTGTAACCTATTCACAATCAAAATGACTCTAATTTGCATCTCCAATGCAACACTGAGTAACAATATTTAACATGCCTGTGCAAAAGTTACTCATGCTGAACGTGAACCCTCTTCTCATTGTGCTTTTAATCGCACACGATGGGGTCGCGGTCCCGGCGGTTGTCGAGCACGCCAGAGGCTACAAAATGCACAAACTCTAAGCAGTGCACTGCCGTCACGCCTCATTTTACACTTTGGCCTGTTCCCCTCAGGAATTTGAAAGGAACGCGAGGAGCAGGGGTAAAACCTGTGCCGTTTCTCTTTTGTGTTCTCCCCTACGCGGGGGGGGGAAGTGGTTCTTAAAATTGGAAAAGAAAAGAAAAGTGAACCCCGCAACTGTCTGCAGCTAAGTGCGACACCTCAGCAGTGGTTCACATGGGAAGGGGAATGGGGGATAATAGACTTGAGCGAAGAGAGGAAAGAGAAAGGAGAGAGCGAGCAAAGGAAGGGGGGGACGCACAGATCGTCGTAAGCCACAGCGAGCGAGGACAAACCGAGGGGATAGAAGAGATAGGAAAGATGGAGCACGGTCACTGGAGTCCGAGGACGGGGCGCACCTGCGAGAGCTCCTTTCGGCGTCGGTGGATGGCGTAGAACAAGTCCAGTAAGTCAGAGCTGCACTGTCGTCGGAGGTGGAAGGTCGTCGGCGGCAGGAGATGACGTAGGGCGAGTCCAGTCGGCCAGAGCCACGCTGACGCGGGAGATCGCAAGCGCGCGGAGCGCGCGAGCGCACGACCGATCGGCCCGAAATCCAGCAAGCGAGTCCCTCCCCTACGCGGTATTTAGCCACTCTGTGCTTTCGACTTTGATCCACCGGGCAAGGCCGCTTTCCCGAAGTCGTCAAACGCAACCGCGCTTTTCGTAGGGGTAACGCACCTCGTTTCCCCCCTCTACACCTGGCTCGCCGCTTGTACCTCTCGGAACGCCACCATTGACGTTTTCTGGAACGAATTAACGGCCTACCCTCTCGTCTTTCTTGTGACTGAGTGGGGCCCGACCTAGGCTTGCGCAGTGAGGAACGCCTCCGCTTCTTCCTTTTTCTGCGATGTTTGCAAACCAGCTTGGTATTATCGCTGCACTGCTGAAGCGTGGCGCTCTTGCTCTCATCAGCCACTGCGCTAACCATGCCTAAATTTGACAATGTCGAAAGGTCCCCTTGAGGCACAAAGGAGGTTTCCAGCATCTTACTGGGCCCATTAGGGCTGCTGGCACCTTCCTCATCCACGCAAGGAGCGTCCTTCGGCATCGTCCCTACCTCCATACCGGCCAAGGCCTCGTTCTCTGCATGCTCTACATTGATGCATTCAAGAATATGCGGGTCATTTTCTGGCGCGATCTCTGTTTCTAGCGCTTCCTGACGCGCCTCAACTTCCGGCGCTTTGCGACGCGCCTCGCTTTCAGACTCCGGTGCGAGCCTTTCTTTCTTTTTGCTAACAGAAGTTCCGAATCTTCTGAGTAGCTCTGATTTACCAACTTCGTAGTTGTTCGCGTGCTGCTCACTGAGTCGCGTAACAACATCCGCTGCCTCGCAGGGCAGAACCGTGCGTAGCTTCTGAGACCAGGTGTCTCGCTCACACTTAAGTTGACTACACTTTCGTTCAAAGAGTCTAAGATACAGGCCCATATCCCATGATACCTCATATGGCTGCATGTACCTAGACATCTCGAACTCTGCCTTATTTTCGAGAAGTACTCCTTGCTGGGGTCCCAACCTCATACGCAACTCATAGTCTTGTTTGAAAAACTTTCTCTTGAGGCCTTCTCTTTCGTCTGCACTCTTTCCTTCCATCTTAGCTGCTCTTAGTTTTCTTTCGATGATGAGGTGCCATTCTTCGCTTAGTTCCTCATCATCAGCCCCCAAATCATTAATCGCTTGAATGATTATGGGTTTTCGTGCCAAACCCTTTGTATCGATCCCCAATTCCTCACACAACAGAGACAAGTCTGACTTCTGCAGCTCCCGTAAGTCCATGATCGTACTGAGTGCTCGCTACTTCCAAAAAAACTTTCCGAAACGGCGGAACTGAGTCTTTCGGCAAAGTTAACTACCAGTTCTAAAATTTAACCCTCTTTTAGAACCTGGTTCACCCAAAGGAAAAGCCAAGCACTCACCCATACGTGATCCATGTCTCGAGCCAGCTGCTTCTCTTGGGCCGACTGTTGTTGTCACTTGTAGCTTCGAATCCGACCGTTGTTCACCAGTTGTTGCTGATCCCAGCTCTGATGACCCGTGTTACTGGGGATCCAACCGCTGTTCACCAGTCTCTACGGGGTTCTGTGTCGTATTCCACCTCTGCCAACCAGTTGTTGCGGGTCGGAAGGAAGGTCGCTGGAGGATACGAAAACAAAACCCGGTCTCTTGTGGTAGCGTGGTGTAGCTTCGGGTTGAGGAAACGAACGCTTACGAGATGGGGATACGAAAAACAAACAGGTTTATGGCACTATTTACACTTATTTACAGCATGGTAGGTTAGGAGTTCACAAACCACGAACGTGGTGGTTAAACCGTTACAAGGTTCAGAGCCTTCACAAACTACGAACGTGGTGGTTCAACCTTTACTTGGTTCAGAGCGACGTCCTGCACTCTGCAGCGCCGTTATAAGCCCTGTCGGGCTCCTCCTTCTTCAGTCGAACACCAATCACACACGCACACAACAGGTGAGGGGTACGAGCATGCACGGCGCACGTGAACATCCAATTTCGAGTCAAGATCACTGCACTTAAAGGTGGCGCCACAGAGGCTCTTGCTCGTCGTGTATGTCGCTGGTCGAGGGGTCCCAAGCTTCGGACAGCAGACATCAAACGGTCCGCCAATCTGTCCGCTCAATTAGCAGGGCACTTTGTGGCGGCGGTTGCCGTTTCTTCAAAGGAATACGCTGTCTTTGTTGTCCCCTCTGGAACGGCTTACAGCTTCGTGGCGACATGACGTCTCATCCGCCGGCTAGCAGGGACAATACATGGCGGGCATAGGCATACGGCGAGTCGGCTACTTGTTTGAGGATTAAAAAAGCGCCGCTCCCCCGTCAGCTCTCGACGCTGGTTCCAAGAAAACCTGGGTTCCAGGCGTGGGAACGCGGCCCGGCTACGCTTCTCAGCGACGGCATGGCGCCTACCGATGACGGTCATAACAGTATACACTCCATTCCCTTATATATATATATATATATATATATATATATATATATATATATATATATATATATTATGTAAATCCAATGTAAACAGCGGTAGCGGCGTCGGTACCGAAGCAGCAAGAGCAGGCCAGGCCGAGTATACGGGCAGCGTCGCAGCAGCAACCAGGCAGTCCTAGCTCGTGCCTCGCGCCCACGTGTCGATGTCACTGCAGTAGTGGGCCTTCCTCTTCACTACACTTCTTCCCCCGTCGAAAAAGGAGCCATCCTGGCGACTCACGGTGAACAGAGTACGAGCGGGTCGTAATAAGGTTTCAGGCGCTGTACGTGAACAAATTCACGTCCCCGAAAGCGCTGGTCTGTGGATGGCGTAACGGGTTCGACGATGTAGTTAACTGGTGAAGTCTGCGAGACAATGCGGTAGGGTCCCTGGTATTTTGAAAAAAACTTCGAGGAAAGCCCTGTAGGCACAGCGGGAACCCAAAGCCACACAAGAGTGTGCGGAACAAAGTTAGGGTACGGGTGGTTATCGTCACGCCGAGATTTTCGTCTCCATTGGTCGATGGTTGTGAACGACTGGGCGAGCTTACGACATTCCTCGGCGCGGCGGGCAGCTTCAGAGATGGGCATAGACTCGGAGGAATCGGGGTGGTAGGGCAGAATGGTATCTAGTGTGGTGGAAGGGTCTCGGCCATATAACAGGAAAAATGGTGAAAAGCCCGTAGTCGCCTGTGGAGCAGTAGTGTAGGCGTATGTCATAAAAGGCAGAATGAGGTCCCAGTCGGAGTGGTCTAAGGCAACATACTTTGATATCATATCCCCTAGGGTACGGTTGAATCTTTCCGTCAATCCATTCGTCTGCGGATGGTAGGCGGTGGTAGTCCGGTGAATAATACGGCATTCGGCAAGGAGTGCGTTGACGACTTCAAAGAAGAACACACGTCCTCTGTCGCTGAGAAGTTCGCGCGGTGCGCCGTGACGGAGAATGAAGTGCCGCAAGAGAAAAGAAGATACGTCGCGTGCTGTGGCAGTAGGCAAAGCGGCTGTTTCTGCGTGTCGCGTCAGATAGTCGACAGCGACAACAATCCAACGGTTTCCGGAAGCCGTGAATGGAAGAGGCCCGTGCAGATCGATCCCAATGCGGTCAAAAGGCCTGGCTGGGCAAGAAATTGGCTGGATCGGACTAGAGGTATGATGAGGCAGAGCTTTCCGTCGTTGGCACTGCGAGCATGACTGAATGTACTTGCGCAAAAAGGTGTACATGCCTCGCCAATAAAACCGGGAGGAAATCCGAGCGTATGTTTTGAAGATGCCCGCTTGTGCGCACTAAGGGTCAGCGTGGAAAGCTGAACATATTGCAGCACGAAGATGGCGAGGTATGACAAGTAGCCACTTTCGGCCCTCAGACTTGTAATTCCTGCGATAAAGGAGGCCATCGCGGACCTCAAAGTGAGCCGCTTGACAGCGCAACGTTCGAGAAGATGGAGAAGTCGACGGATCTGGAAGGAATCGCAGAACAGAGCTGATTCAGTCATCCTTGCGTTGCTCAGACGCCATGTCACAGTTATCTGGGAACGCAACCATTTCGTCCACGGCAGATAAACATGCAGAGCTTTCAGCGGACATAGGTGAGCGTGATAAATCGTCGGCATCAGTGTGACGTCGGCCAGACTTGTAGACAACACGCATGTCGAACTCTTGCAACCGCAAAGCCCAGCGAGCTAAATGGCCGGAGGGGTCGTTCAACGTGGATAACCAACAAAGCGCATGGTGATCGGTGACTACGTCGAAAGGGCGACCATATAGGTACAGTCTAAATTTACCTAGAGCCCATATAATTGCCAGACACTCCTTCTCTGTCACAGAATAGTTCTTCTCCGCTTTGGTGAGGCTACGGCTTGCGTATGCGACTACGTACTCCTGGAATAATCGATTTAAGCTGCGCGAGCACGGCGCCGAGTCCAACACCGCTGGCATCAGTGTGTACCTCCGTCGGAGCAGTCGGGTCGAAATGACGCAAGATTGGTGGTGAGGTTAACAGACGGCGCAACTTTTCGAAAGCATCGTCACAGGCGGGTGACCAAGCGTAACTTTTCGAGTCACTGCGTAGATGTTCAGTCAAGGGGGCGGTGATCACAGCAAAATTCCGAATAAAGCGGCGGAAATACGAGCAGAGGCCAAGAAAGCTGCACAGATTCTTCAGAGACGCAGGTTTAGGGAACTCTGCAACTGCCTGAAGCTTGGATGTGTCAGGAAGAATACCCTCTTTAGATACAACATGACCGAGGATGGTGAGCTGACTTGCGCCGAAGCGGCATTTCTTAAGGTTGAGCTGAAGGCCGGCGTCAGTTAGGCACTGCAGCACTTCATCTAGCCTGTGGAGATGCGTTGGAAAATCCGGGGAAAATATAATCACGTCATCCAAGTAGCACAGGCATGTTTTCCCCTTCAGGCCACGCAAAAAGATTGTCCATCATCCGCTCGAATGTTGCGGGTGCGTTGCAAAGACCAAAGGGCATGACACAGAATTCGTAAAGGCCATCAGGTGTGACAAAGGCCATCTTAGGCTGATCTTCAGGTGCCAGAGGGACTTGCCAGTAGCCACTCCGTAAGTCAATAGAAGAGAAGAACTCCGCCCCTTGGAGGCAGTCAAGGGCATCGTCGATTCTCGGTAACGGGTAAACGTCCTTTTGAGTTATTTTGTTAAGACGACGGTAGTCAACACAGAAGCGAATTGACCCGTCCTTCTTCTTAACGAGAACGACTGGAGATGCCCAGGGGCTGTTCGAAGGCTGGATGACGCCACGCTTGAGCATGTCAGCTACTTGGTCATCGATAACCTGGCGCTCGGCTGCGGACACGCGATAGGGTCTTTGACGCAATGGCGCATTGGTACCCGTGTTCATGCGGTGACACACGGCTGACGTGCGGCCGAGGGGAGTATGCTGGCAGTCGAAGGAATAACGGAACTTGTTCAGTAGTCGTAGAAGCTGAGCACGTTGCGAAACGGTTAACGTGTCGGCGATGGAGCTGCTCAGTACGTCCAGCCTAGTAGTCTGCGGCGAAGAGGCACAGGTCACTCCGGCGACTTCGTGTTCGGCGGAAGGACCAGCCGGCATGTCGATAATTGCAGAAAGGTCGAGACTGTAAACACGACCGACGCACTCACCCCGAAGTAGTGTTACAGGACATGACAACAGGTTCGAGATGAGTAGTCTGCTGACGCCGTCATGAAGTTCTAGAAGGGCATAAGGTAGCGGCGAATACTTGCGACGAACGAAAAGAGCAGATGGCGTGAAAAGGGCACTAGACTCGGTGAGAGAGTTGCAAGACACCATGGTAAGGGCAAAAGAGTGCGGCGGTATGATGACGTCTTCAGCAACAAATAGTTTGTCCCCGGTTTCATGAACATCATATAATGGAGCGTCGTCAAACACTTCAAATGCCACCTCAGCGCGAGAGCAATCAATTGATTGATTTGTGGGGTTTACCGTCCCAAAACCACTATATGATTATGAGAGACGCCGTAGTGGAGGGCTCCGGAAATTTCGACCACCTGGGGTTCTTTAACGTGCACCCAAATCTGAGCACACGGGCCTACAACATTTCCGCCTCCATCGGAAATGCAGCGAGAGCAATCAATGACGGCTTTATTAGCGGAGAGAAAATCCCAGCCCAAAATGAGGTCATGGGAGCAGGAATCTAACACTAGCAATTCAACGACATAAATGAGGCCATCAATCGCGATGCGAGCAGTACAAGCAGCGGCCGGTGTGACGTGATCTGCGCTGGCTGTACGAAGTGATATACTAGCTAGTGGCGTCATAACTTTTTTCAGCAAGCGGCAGAGTCTAGCACTTATCACTGAAACTGCGGCACCAGTGTCGACAAAAGCGAGTGCAGCGACGCCGTTCACATGTACGACCAGAACATTCGTTGGTGAAGTGAGAGGCCTTGGTCTTTTTGCCGGCGACGCAGTTCCTGCCTCTGGAACTGCGGCAATTAGTTTTCCCGCTCCGGCGATGAAGGACGACGACGCATCGGCGATGGCGAGCAGCGTCGAGGTGATGGCGAGTGGCGGTTAACAGGAGGGTGGTGGTCGGCGTACGATGACATCTAGTCGGGTGGCTGAGAGCCTGTGAATGAACCGCGCGGTGGCACATAAAAGGCAGGTTCGAAGGTCTGGTCGTAGCTCTGTCGGTAGACAGGAACGCGCCGACGGCAGTATCGCGCTATGTGGCCAGGTAGCCTACAGGCAAAGCATATTGGGCGATTGTCGAGTGTACGCCATTGTCCACTACTCTGGACGGACCTTGGCTGAGCGAACCGAGGAGTGGGTTGGAGCGGCACGGCTGAGGGAAGTGACGTAAAAGTCTGAAGAGGAGGTCGAGCCGCTACTTCAGCATAGCTTAGAAGTGCATTTACCTCGGCACAGGCAACAGGGCTCGGCAAGGGTGAAGTGTCACGGGCAGATGGCAGAGCCACGCAAACTTGCTCCTGGATGACCTGGCGAATGTTTGCTGGCAGAGGTGACGCTGGTTGGCCGGCTGTTGATAGTAGCGATAGCTGACGAGCGACCTCAGCACGAACAAACTCCTTAATCTGCGATAGCAGCAACTGAAGGTCAGATGTGGTGGTCAGGCTGGAGAGGGTGTCATCCGGGACATCAGGGCGTCGAGTGAGAAGACGCTGTCGTCGCAGCTCGTCGAAACTCTGACACAATTCAATGACCTCAGAGACAGTGACAGGGTTCTTGGAGAGCAGCATTTGAAAGGCGTCGTCGGAAACGCCTTTCATGATATGTCGCACCTTGTCAGTTTCTGCCATCGACCGGTCGACACGCCGGCAGAGGTCGAGGATGTCCTCTATGTAGCTGGTGAATGTCTCACCAGTTTGTTGGGACCGGCCTCGTAGGCGTTGTTCTGCTCGAAGTTTGCGCACACCAGGGCGTCCAAAAACATCTGCGATGCAGATTTTGAAGGTAGTCCAGGTGGGGATATCCGCCTCATGGTTTCTGTACCACAGCTTGGCAACATCCGTTAAATAAAACATCACGGTGCCAAGCTTTGTGGGATCGTCCCATTTGTTAGTAGCGCTGGCTCGTCCATACGATTCCAGCCAATCCTCAACGTCTTTCTCGTCGGTGCCGCTGAAGATGTCGGGTTCTCGCAAGAGCTGTGCACCGGGACAGCTCCTGCGTGGTGAAGCCGGTGGGGATGTGAAGACAGCGTCGTCAGAAATGACGGACGGCAGCTTTCGGCTACGCAGTTCCAGGACTGGGGAAGACCGCAGCACCCTCCACCAAAATATAATGTAAATGCAAGGTAAACAGCGGTAGCGGCGGCGGTACCGAAGCAGCAAGAGCAGGCCGAGTATACGGGCAGCGTCGCAGCAGCAACCAGGCAGTCCTAGCTCGATTGATTTGTGGGGTTTAACGTCCCAAAACCAGGGCAGTCCTAGCTCGTGCCTCGCGCCCACGTGTCGATGTGGCTGCAGTAGTGGGCATTCCTCTTCACTACAATATATATATATATATATATATATATATATATATATATATATATATATATATATATATATATATATATATATATATATAAAGTCTTCTTCTTCCGTAGGTATTGGTCATAGGTTCATTGAGCGAAAATACAACTTGTCTTCATTGACGTGGTTGCAACTTTGTTGCACGCTAAAAAAAAGCGTATGCCTGACTGTTTTCAGATGGTTCTGACTTGCCATGTATGCTGCTATATTGAGAGAAACAGGGTGACTCTCTTGGTGAGTTGGAGCCGGCGCGTTCTAGAAGAGTCCCCTGGCCGTCTTAAGAAGAGTGAAAGCACTACTTTGCTAAGGATCACACTTGCACTTCTTAGGTAGTCAGGTGACTTTTGCCGGCGACGCTCCTACGTGGGTCAAGTGACTCTACGGCTATTGTAAGCTACTCAATTGGCCCATGCTGTAGTTTTGTGTGACTACTGCTGGAAATAGTGAAGTATTCTTTTTAATCAGCTACAATAGTACTTATCATTGTTCCCAGCAACCACAAAAATGTAGTTTAAGTTTAGCGTTACTTTAATAACACTCGTTAAAACAATGACTTCCAGTGGAGTAATACAAAAAGCACGAGAAGATGGTCTGTGAATTACAATTAACCTAATATCATTTACATGCTTCTCTAAATATAGCCAACCAAATGTACGCGGTGCATATAGTGTCCACTCGCGCAAAATAAACTGCAGCCTAGCCTACAAAGTTTGAAAAAATTTCATTCAGCTAATGTCACAAAAATACAAAAAATAACTTTGTAAATTTTGACGTGAGGCACAGAGATTAATGCGCGATATTTTAAAATGAAATTCTGCCCTTTCTTTTCTCTGCTAATGATAAAATCGTTTTAGTGAAACACATGGCCTCCGATATGGCTGGCTTGCGATGGGTTCTTCCGCGGACCCACCATCTCGGAGGCAATGCGTTAGCGTTCTCTGCAGTCTGTCAACCGAAACCAACTAAATGTTGCTCTTCAGTGTCCCTCTAAATTTTACTGCATAGGCGGTTGCATTGTCTTAATAATTTTACTTTTAATAAAAATTTGTTACGTTGTTGCCGGTAATCTGGTTTTTGCGTTCTTTCATTTTTTTTGCTCACTTCCTATTCGTTTATTCTGTTATGTTGTGGAGTCAGACTGCAAGACACACGTTCATGAAAAAAAAGTGAATGGAAGTAGGAAAAAGAAGCACTTTGGAATACAAGCTTTCATGGCCAATACCCCAGAGTGGGTATGTACCAGTGCTTACAGGCAAAAATCAAAAGATGCCATCCATGTGTGAAGAGAAAGCGGGGGCAGGCATCTTCTCAGAGACATCGTCTTCGTCATTTTCAGTACGTCTCAATGGACAAGACTCCTATACTTGAAGCAGAGATTTTAGCAATCATTTTGGCCCTTACAAAACTTTCAATCAATGATTCCGCGGTTGTTATTGTTACTGATTCACTTTCCGTATGTAGATCCATAGCCTCAGCTTCTTCATTCTAGTATTCCCCTTGGAATGATTTCGCTTCATTAATACCAAAACACTTAAGTACAGTGCGGTTAGTGTGGTAGCAGGTCACCGAGGCATATATATATATATGAAATGGCTAACACTGTCGCTGCTGTGGTCCCTAGATGGTCCTGTATAGTTCATTGTACCTGATACCAGTTTTGTCACTGAATCCGAATTTCGTAATTATTCTTTAGTCCAGGATTCCACGAAAGTTAGATTAACAGTTCAAGACTATGATCATATTTCTTTCGCTTGAAATAATAAATGGTGCTCCTATCGCAAATTTGAAGTGTACATCACAAAATTTCGATGGCGAATTCCGTCTCTTAATTTTCTATTTATACAGGTCTGGTCAAGTGCCACCTCCCCCTTTGCTCTTACTGTGAAAAGCCAGAAAATATCGATCTTTTTTTTTCTTATTTGCCGACGTTTCACAAGCCACAAAAAGAAACATTTAGAAACTATATTCAGAAAACTAGACATTACTCTCAATTCTGAAATATCCTTTCCCTTGAGGCTTCTTCTCTGGGTCACAGCTACAGGATCGTGTGCGAAGCTGTTTGTGAATTTCTCAGAGACACAAGATGGTTTTATTGTCAATATTTTTTTCTTTTTAACTAATGAAATTCTACTTCTTTGAAATTACCAATCATTTATTCCTTTCAATTATTAGTTATTTACCTACTTTATTTGCAAGTAACCTTATTATTATCCACTTTTATAGGTTATTGAGTAATTATTGTTTCTTCTTCAAAAATAAAATTCGCTTTGCCAATTACAATAACCGCCGGTTTAATGGTGAACCTCCCATTCTGGGTACGAGCCAAAGTATATAAGAACAAGCAAGTAAGAAGCACTGCCACGTCTACTGCGGAAGACATCATCATAATATCATCATCATCATCATCACCATCATCATCATCATCATCATCATCATCATCATCCTGACTACGTGCATTGCAGGACAAAGGCCTTTCCCATGTTCCGCCAGCTAACTCGGTCCTGTGCTTGCTGCTGCCAATTTATACCCGCGAATTTCTTAATCTCATTTGCCCACCTAACCTTCTGACTCGCCCTAACTCGCTTGCCTTCTCTGCGAATCCAGTCAGTTACTCTTAATGACCAGCGGTTATCCTGTCTACGCGCTACATGCCCGGCCTATGTCCATTTCCTCTTCTTGATTTCAACTTTGATGTCCTTAACCCTCGTTTGTTCCCTAATCCACTCGGCTCTCGTCTTGTCTCTTAAGGTTACACCTACCATTCTTCTTTCCATTGCTCGCTGCGTCGTCCTCAATTTAAGCTAAAACCATTTTGTAAGTCTCCAGGTTTCTGCTCCGTAGCTAAGTACCAGCAAGATACAGCTGTTATATACCCTCCTCTTGGGGGATAGTGGCACTCTACCTGTCATAATTTGATAGTGCTTGCCAAATGTTCTCCACCCCATTCTTATTTTTCTGGTTACTTCAATCTCGTCGGTTAAGCTCCGCGGTTATTACCTGCCCTAAGTAGACATACTCTTTCACAACTTGAAGTGAACTATTACCTATCTCGAAGCGCTGCTCTCTTCCGGGAGTGAATGTTATTGAATAGTGTTCACACATATACAAGCTTTCTTGGCCAATCCACTGAGTGGGTATGTGTCATTGCTCCCAGGCAACAAACAAAGAAACGAACAAAGATTGTCATGTCGTCATTGTTTCTGTTGGGGCTTCTTCTTTTGGCCACAGCAACTGGAGCGTCTGCATAGCAGTTTGCGAATTATGTAGAAACTCAAGAATGTTTGCTTGTTACGTTTTTGCTAATTAAATTCTAATTCTTTTGAATTATCATTTATTTATTCAATCAATTAACAGTAATTTACTTACTTTATTCGTCGGTCAACTTATGATTGTCCCGATTTTTTGTTCCCTAGATGACCAAATAATTATTTTTTGTTCGTCAAAATTTCACATTCCTTTTTCCGCAATACATTAACCACCGGTTTAATGGCCAATACACCGTAGTGGTTACGAGCCAAACATTGGAACAAGGAAGCAAACAAGCCGTGACAGATTGTTAAGAAAATATTGATAGAATGACTCCTTATCATCCCTTTTCAATAACCTAGGGCTGTCCTCCACCATTGACAATATACTCACGTTTGGTGCTTCGGCTCTGGGCTTCAGTGACAGGAATGCCTTTGATGGCGTTTGCAGTTATTTTCATAAAACAAACCGAATGCGTCTCTAAATTCTTATTTTAAATGTATTATTATAACATTATTCAGCAAATTGAGAACAAAATTTAAGCGTGTTGCATATTACTGTAACATATATTCAAGATTTACACTAGAGTGCCTGGTCGTAATGACAAAAAATTATTGCACTCTTTCGGTTTTAAGTACATTCTTTCCTGCTTTTGTTTCCAATATTTACTAATTGAAAAGCCTCAATGTTCATATAATCAATTATTTGCCAGTCCTCTGAATGGGTATGGGCTAAAGATGAAGCATCGTCAACATCACAAATGGTGGAAGACACCTGTTTTTCTTAAGTTATGCAATTGTGCTATTAATTTAACCCAGGACCGCTACAATTTTGGCGCAGCCGAAGGTGAACATGTGAATGAAGTTATTCACTGACCAGGCGTCGTCGCAGCCCGTCGTCTTCACTAGTTTCTAAGTTCAGAGCAGCCAGAAACTGACGTTCCTCGTCATGAGAGTTCAGAAGCCTTGACCGACTAAGTGAAGAAGCGAGCTGCCGTGGGGCGCGGAGCTTCCTAAGATGGAATCCATGAATGTGGTGCTGAGTATGCAGGCACTGAAAGAACTTATTCTGCAACAGATGCGACGTCCACGACTCTCGCAAAAGACTTCTACAGAGGTTAGCTTGCTTATGAAGATTGTCGACGAGCAGCAGCGGTAGATTGCGCAGCACATCCAGATGATGAAAATGCTCTTTGATACAGTGAACAGAGCCCGCGTAATTCAAAAGCTTCTGGAGCCAGATATTTTTGAAGAAAACACTCAAAGCCCTCGACACTGGTTATTTCTGTATGAATATGCAATATGAAAAAATAACTGGCTTTCTGATGAGGAAAAAAATGAAAACTTGCGTCGTTATCTCGATGGCACCACAAAAAAAGTGGTACGACCTGCAGCGTTTTGACAAGACACCACTGCGTTGGAAGCCATAGAAAGTGAATTTCCTTACTGCGTTTAAAGTCAGTGGCAAACAAAGATAAGACAATGCACTAGCTTATCAGTATAAGCCTGGATCTCCCTTTGCGTATTGCCTGGAGAAACGTCGTCTGCTGCACGATGCGAAGCGTAACCTCTCGTCCCAGACAGTGCTAGGCCTAGTGATGCATGGATTTTTGGGAAGATTCGAAGAGAAGTAGCATTGCATGCTCCAAGCACCTTCGTATACCCTCTCCAATGTCTGAAAAATATGTTGCCAACAGCAACAATAGAACGAGGAGGGCCGACATGTAACGGAAAACCTGCTTTCAATAACCATGACCTGTGCGAGATAAACAAGACTGACGCGTACAAATCAGCATGCATGTACCTCTATGGACAGCCTCTGCCAGTGCATTGGTTCTGACCGGGACATCTTTGAAAGTTCTGCAGCACTGCGCATGACCCAGCACTCCACCATTTGCCGCCGGAACGTAGGGACAGTGAGCGAAATCACATGAACAGCCACCATGAGACAGCGTGTTTGATATCTTCTAACCTGCTTAATATACCCGTGAAAATCGATGGCATTGAAGTGAATGACTTGGTGGTTAGTGGAGCTTCTGTGTCCATCATCAACAGAGATAGACTCTAGATCAGTCGTTTACACGCTGGTGAAGACATTAGACTGCAAGAATGGCTCAGTGAGATCACATAACCAGTGGTCGTACATCGACATCGATTTCCAAAATCATTCTGTCGCCAGCACTGTGTCGGCAATGCCAGACGTGACGTACTACTTTCTACTATCTTCACCCAGACATGGAAAAGCTCAAGGTTTAACCTTTACTGGGATGACAAAGCGCTCGTTGACTATGAGTCGCTAAGGAAGGCGAAGGGTCCGACACCTCGCCTATTACGAGTCGCTCATTGCGAAAACGACATCAATGCCATGCACCCTGAGCTCTTCTGCGTTAGGAGCTACCTTCCAGAAATGAAGTGGCATCAAGTTCAATATTTGAAGCCACTGATAAAATCGTGGTGCGAAGAGCTTCGTATATTATGTCAAGGAAAAAAGAAGATGTGGCTGAATAAACAGTTGCAGGCAATGTTGGATGCAAATATAATTCGGCCCTCGGTTTCACCCTTCGGTTCACCTATCACTATCGCTCCAAAGGGATATGGGACATTCCGTTTATATGCGGATTATAGGGCACTCAACAAACAAAGGGTGCTGTTGCCAACAGGTGAATGCCGATGGTTTTCTCATACTGACTTATGCAAGGTGTTACGACCGGCCCTAGGGAACCAAGCAAGAGGAGTTGCGGGGAGAACCGGTTCTTGACCGACTGTGTCGTCAACCCCCACCTCCCCATTCAGGCTCCTCCCTCTCGCCGGGAGAATTCCGGAATCAGCTGTGCGTTCGTGACCATGTTTGGGCATTTTTAAGGGCGCCGTGACCATATATCTACATCGTGTTAGGTTGTGCCACTCCATGTGTTGTGAGGTGTGTTTCCCCCTCCCTTGCGGCCGAGGTGCCGGGGCCATCGTATTGGCTGACGATGTGGACAATGCGCCCAGTGTTGGCAACGCGGCGCTATAAAATGCCGAAGACGTTTTGTCTCTCTCTCTCTTCTGTCTTTGGATCAGTTGGTCACTTCTCAACATGTAAATAAATCTCTGTCGTTCGTTCGGGCGCTTCTTCTCGCTGAATTGTCGGACGATGGATCCTGCGACGGGGCCAGCTACCTAAAACGAGACCGGCAGGACCCGGAGTCCCAACAACTGGATGGCAGCGGCGGGATACCGATAACCCCAAAAGCGACCACTGGACGGAGTGAGCCCGAAGTCCAACAACGGGACGACAGGAGAAGGATGACACGAGCTCATCGACTTCCAGAGAGAATCGAACGGCACTTCTGAGAGGCACGACGCCGGAGACATGACTGCGAACTGGGTGAGTGCCGGCTTTCTCTGTTAAATTTTACCAGGCATTTACTCTATGTGTTAAGTAAAAACTGGTAGATAGGGGCTGTCTTGTTCATTAGGTTAACAGGTAATTTGCCTCAGGCAGAAATTTTGTGATAGCTTGGTTAAGCTCTTTCTGTCAGTGGCGTCAAGGTTAACAGTGGCAGGGCAGGATTCCGTATAAGAGCTTTTTGAAGCTTTATTTGTAGACTAAGTTAACGGAAAACTTGAGGCAAGGCAGGAACCTAGAGCTGTCGTTGCCGTCAATGGTTAATTAGTTGCAGGACAGGAATATTTGTGGAACAGAGACAGCGGTACTGGAGGCAGCCATGAATCTGAAATCCCTGCGAAAGTCCATGTTGTTGCTACTTGCAAGGGAGTTGAATCTGGAGGTGTCGGACTCTCAAAGAAAGCCAGAGCTGATAGAGGCGATTCTCGCATTGGGGGTGGAGGATGACGAGCTGTCAGAATGTGTCGAGGAGATTCAGGAGAGGCAAGCGGCAGAGGCCGAAAGAAAGGCGGCGGAGGCCGAAAGAAAGGCGGCGGAGGCCGAAAGAAAAGCGGCAGAAGCCGAGGCAGATAAGATGCGAAAGCACGAGCTTGAAATGAGCGTCTCGAGCTAGAGATTAGCCATAATAGTACAGCAGGAGGCAGCGAGGCATCCGGTACCGCAGAGCGGGTCGGGTTCAAAATGACGGACCTAATGAGATCGTACAAGCTAGGGGAGGACATAGGGCTGTTCCTCGTCAACTTTGAGAGAACTTGTGAAAGGCAAGGTTTCAGCCAGGATACATTGCCTCAACGCTTGTTGTCCCTACTTCCGGGGGAGGCCTCAGAAGTAATCGCGCGCCTCACGAAAGAGGAGGCTGACAAGTACAGTTAGGTAAAGTCGAGCCTTCTCAACAAATACAGGTTGTCAGCGGAAGGTTTCAGACGAAAAATTTCGCAACGCCGTAAAGAGAACAATGATTCATACCCGGAGTTTGCTTACAAGTTAATGGCCAACATGGGGGAGTGGCTCAAAGAGGCAAAGGCGTATGGGAATCATGACAAGGTGCTCGAGTGTATCGGTCTGGAACAATTCTATCAAAGGTTACCAGAAAAGGTGAGGTTCTGGGTGAAGGATAGACCAGACGTGAACACCGTAACGAAAGCCGCAGAGCTCGCTGAAGAATTCGTTACGCGCCTGCATCCCTCGCGGCAAACAGCAAGCCTAAAAGGGAAAAATTCCTACTAAAGCGCCGTTTAGAAAACAACCGACAAGCCTCGCACAGAAGGGTGAGGAAAACAAGGCATCTAACCATGGGGCGTCGGCAGAGGCAAGTAAAAGGAAATTTGAGGCGAAAAAACCAGCGGCTTGTTTCACTTGCCACGAAACAGGGCACTTCGCGAAACATTGCCCGAAAGAAAAGGTGGCCTTTTTTATCCATGAATGAAGCCGACGAGAGCATCAAGTTGTTAGAGCCCTATATGTACGACCTTACCGTGAACGGCAAGCAGTGTCGGGTTCTTAGAGACTCCGCAGCCACTATGGACGTAGTTCATCCGTCCTTTGTTCAGTCCGGACAGTATTCAGAAGACTGTGCCTGGATTAGACAAGCCGTAGAAGTAAACAGTCAGTGCCTTCCCGTAGCTAAAGTTGTCCTTAAAGGCGCATTTGGTACGTTGGAAACGAAAGCCGCGGTATCGCCATATCTACCCCCTCAGTATCCTTACTTATTTTTGAAATAAGTCAGATCAAATGCTAAAGGAGAAAGGTCTAACGTTGGGAGAAGGCATAGTGCAGGCACTGACTAGATCGAAGGCACGTGCGCTGGCTGCAAGAGCAACATTCACTGAGGCAAACAAGCCTCAAATCGACAACGGGCCTGGTTGTGAGTTGGACACCACGGTAACAAATCGACTTGTGCGAGAACAGGCTGCAGAAGCCGTAGTCGCGGAGGCAACTATTCCTAAAGGCGACGATGAACCTCCTCCCGAATTGGAAGGGGTCAATTATGCCTCGTTGACCGAGCAAATAGAAAATGCCGTTGCTCCCAAGCCGATTCCTGGTAGTACAGAGGGCGACACAATCCAGGTACTAGGAACTAAAAAAGAGTTGTGTGTCATGCCAACTTCGGATAATTTCAGTCGGCTGCTGCAGGTGAGCCCCGCTTCATTAATAACCGAACAAAAGGGAGACCCGACGCTTAAGCAATTCCAGGACAGTTCGAAAGAAGGAATATCTAAACGAAATGTGAGATTCCAAGAGAGGAGCGGCATACTCTATCGAAAATATCTAGATAGGCGAGGAGTAGAGTTTGACCAGGTAGTCGTACCTCAGGCGTATCGTCAGGATTTGCTTAGTTTGGTGCATAGAGGATCATGGTCAGACCACTCAGGCGTAAAGAAGACGAAAAATCGTCTTTTACAGGAATACTACTGGCCTGGATGCTTTAAAGATGTAGAGAGGTTTGTAAAATCTTGCGATGTGTGTCAGCGAGTGGGTAAGCCGGGATATAAGGCGAAATTTCCAATGAAGCTGGTACCCGTAATCACGGAGCCCTTTCGTCGGTTGGTAATTGACACAGTAGGTCCTTTGCCCAAGACAACTTCAGGCTACCGTCACATCCTGACCTTAATCTGCCCAGCTACTAATTTCCAGAGGCGGTCCCGCTAAAAGAGCTAAGTTCCGTGGAAGTAGTGAACGCACTTCTGTCCGTGTTTGCCCGGGTAGGCTTTCCTGCCGATATACAATCAGACCAGGGCACCATTTTCACGAGTGCCTTAACGACAACCTTTCTAGAGCGGTGTGGCGTGAAATTATTGCATAGTTCAGTCTACCATCCGCAGTCGAACTCGATAGAGAAGCTTCACTCCGTGATGAAGTGAGTGTTAAGAGCCTTAATTATGTTTTGAACGAAAAACTGAATGGGAAATGTGCTCACCTGCAACGATATTTGCCACTAAGAACTGCACCACATGAGACAACAGGGTTTACGCCAGCGGAACTTGTTTACGGCCGCAGACTGCGGTCTCCTCTTCGTATGCTGAGAGAGTCGTGGGATGGTCAGGGTGATGATCCTGTAGTAGTGGAATATGACCTCACCTTATTGGATCGTCTAACAAAAGCCGAAGAACTGACCGAGAGTGCGATTACCAAAGCACAACAGAAGGCTAAGCTTTACTACGATCGAACAGCTAAAGCGGACACTTTGCTGTGGGAGACAGGGTCATGTTGTTGAGGCCCTCCCAAAAGAATAGCTTGAAGTGCAATGGGTCGGCCCGGCCGAGATTACTCGAAAATTGTCTGCCACCAACTATGTGGTAATATTACCCGGAAGTCGTAAGGTACACCAGGTGTATCATAGCAACTTACTCAAGCCCTATAAAGAGAGGGAAGCCATCGTGAACATGACTTTAAATGTTCCGGAAGAGGTTCTGGCAGAAATTCTTGAATTAGCTCCCGAATCGAACGAAGTCCCGATCGAGAAAAGAGTTGAAGGATTTCGTATCAAAGTCACAGCTGACAATGAAGCAGAAGCAGGAATTGCGTGGTCTTTTGACCGAGTTTCAGGAGAGATTTGTAAGCGAGCCAGGCCGGACATCTGTCCTCACTCATGACATAGAGCTTACCTCGTCGGAACCGGTAAGATCTAAGACGTGTCAGGTGTCACCTCGCCGGCTTGAGCTAATAAAAGCAGAGGTTAACAGGATGATGGAATTGGGCGTGATTGAGCCGTGTGAAAGTGATTACATTTCCCCGTTAATTCTTGTGGAGGTACCCGGCAAAGATCCGCGTCCTTGCGTAAACTATCGTAAGTTAAACCTCATCACCAAGGATCAGACATACCCAATTCCCCACATTGAGGAACGCGTCAAGAGGGTAAGCAGCGCGGAATTTATCTCAACGCTAGACCTAGTGAGAGGTTACTGGCAGGTGCCACTCACCGAGAGGGCGAGCCGGTATGCTGCATTTATTTCACCATTGGGGACATTCCGCCCTAAAGTGTTGAGTTTCGGCCTAAAGAACGCGCCTTACTGTTTTTCAAACTTAATGGATAAGGTTTTGCGGGGTCAAGAGGACTTCGCATTGACTTACTTGGACGACGTCGCCGTGTTTTCCTCGTCCTGGCCAGAACACTTGGCGCATTTGAGAGCAGTACTGACACGCCTACGCGAAGCAGGTTTAACGGTAAAGGCGCCCAAGTGTCAGCTAGCACAAGCAGAGGTACTCTATCTCGAGCATGTTATCGGTCGAGTGCATCGCCGTCCCTCTGAAATGAAAGTCGCAGCTATCCGAGACTTTCCCCAGCCCCGAACGAAAACCGATATTCGGTCTTTTCTTGGAATAGCTGGTTACTATCGTAAGTACATCCCTAGATATTCCGACATTGCCAGCACTCTTACTGACGCGTTGCGCAAGACCGAGCCCCAAATGGTCGACTGGGATGAGGAGAAAGAAAAGGCTTTCCGCGTTTTGAAAGCGGCCTTGTCGAGCCAACCTTTGCTTAGTTCACCGGACTACTCGAGGCCTTTCATAGTCCAATGCGAACGCTAGTGATAGAGGCAAGATGGCAGTTCTTAGTCAAAGGGATGAGGGGCATGAAGAGCATCCCGTCCTCTATGTTAGCCGGAAACTCACCCTTCGCGAGCAGTTTTACAGCGCTAGCGAAAAGGAATGTGCGTGCTTGGTTTGGGCAGTCCAGAAACTGGCTTGTTATATTCACTGACCTCCACTAGGGAGCATTGCCGGAAGCAAGTTCATTGTGGAAGTGGACCATTGTCCTCTCACCTGGCTACAGACCATGTCCTCTAAGAACGGCCCCCTGCTGCGTTGGAGCCTCGTTTTGCAACAATATACGTTTGAAATACGCTACAAAAAGGGTGTACTCCATGGCAACGCTGATGGCTTAAGTCGATGCCCCCGACGCGAGAGGATGTCTCGAGAACTCAGGCATTTTTTTTCATGACCTAGACAAGGGCTAGTGATTGTTTTTTTTTACTTTTAGGTGTACTTGTTTGAAAACGTTGAAGACACGGCTATCCAGGGTTTCGGGTTCGGTGTGCTTCCAGTGTTGTTTTGTGTCACTTAACGTATGAGTAACATTTTGAATAAATTGTGTATTTCCTTTATTATCAGTTAAAGGGGAAAATTGCCTGGTGGAGTTTGGTGGAATTGTCTGGCGCTCACCGGCTGAGTAGTTGTGTTTTCATGTGCGTTTGTGATGTCTGTTGAGCCCACAATGAAGCAGGTGGTGCCCTCTACTTCATCGAAGACGGTCGTCACCAAACCCACTGCCGGCGCTGATCTCTCCGGACAGTGGCTGCAAACCTCAGCCCATCGAGATCTTTACCCCCCCCCCCGCGCGAGAGACTGTTACGACCGGCCCTAGGGAACCAAGCAAGAGGAGTTGCGGGGAGAACCGGTTCTTGACCGACTGTGTCGTCGACCCCCACCTCCCCATTCAGGCTCTTCCCTCTCGCCGGGAGAATTCCGGAATCAGCTGTGCGTTCGTGACCATGTTTGGGCATTTTTTAGGGCGCCGTGACCATATACGGACATCGTGTTAGGTTGTGCCACTCCATGTGTTGTGAGGTGTGTTTCCCCCTCCCTCGTGGCCGAGGTGCCGGGGCCACCGTATTGGCTGACGATGCGGACAATGCGCCTAGTGTTGGCAACGTGGCGCTATAAAATGCCGAAGACGTTTTGTATCTCTCTCTCTCTTCTCTTTTTGGATAAGTTGATCACTTCTCAACATGTAAATAAATCTCTGTCGTTCGTTCGGGCGCTTCTTCTCGCTGAATTGTCGGACGATGGATCCTGCGACGGGGCCAGCTACCGAAAACGAGACCGGCAGGACCCGGAGTCCCAACAAAGGGTTCCTGGTAAGTTCCTTTGACCGAGGGCCAAAGAATTCCACCGCTTTCGTTACCTCATCTGACCTGTACAATTACAATCGTTTGCCATTTGTATGGAAGAACTCTCCGGCCTGGCTCCAAAAGATAATGAATGATACACGGAAGCCATACCTTGGAACCTTTGTAATGTCCACACTGACGACATATTCAATTTATTGAAGAGTGAAGAAGGACATCAAAGTCACCTTTCTCAGGTTCTTCGCGCTCTTAGCCAACCTTAGCTGAAAGAAAACATCAAGAAGAGCGCATTTTTTTCAAGAGGGAAAGTTTTGTTTCTCAGCAGGGTCTTTGACGGGAATAGAAAAAGCACAAAAAAGGATTTCACTCACAAGCTTTCTATATTAATAAAACTGTACGATGTTCATTTTGTGTGAGTAGGTTTAGGCCTAGTTGGTTATTCCAGGTCTTCCACAAAATATTATGTGGCATGGGCTACGTGTCTCACACGTCTCATGCGAAAAGACGTCCCTTTCCGCCCGGAGTGTGAAAGAGTTTACAGCAAACTATCGAACCCTATGTCATAGTCAGTTCTGGGCATACCGGACTCCTCCATGCTTGCGTGCTTAATGCCGACGACGCACTATGCGACGGGTGCAATGCTGTATCATAATCTGTCACAACTAGATGATCATCAGAAGCACCACTACTAGTTTACTGCAACTTTACGTTGAAGCCTGCCGAACATAATTATACTTGGAAGCATTGGCTGTTTTAAAAGCTGTACAGTATTTTCGTACCTACCAGGAGGGTATGAAATTACTTCTAGTTACGAATCATCAAGCTCTGACTCATCTACTAAATATGGCCCAACCAAAGCGCCGAATTGCTAGATGGGCTAACTTACTACAACGATCTCACTTCGAATTATCTCACCATCCCGTTCTACTGCTAGCAGATGCAGAAGCACAATCAAGACTGGTTGTTTACAGGACACGCGATGAACCTCGAGAAATAAACTTCGTGGAATTGTGGGAAAGCACCGAAGAAATAATTTTTTTTTCAAGGAAAATATCACGTACCATCGACAATGGTTCCCAAGATACGTCTTCTGTACCAATTTAGCCTAGAGTCAATGGACATGATGGTTTTGGCCAAACCTACAACAAGCTCTCGAAAAGGATCGCTGCCCAAACATGAACGAGGACGTGAGAAACTACATTTGCACGTGCCGCTTATGTCAAGTGAAAAAAAGTGAAGTTTAAGCAGGCAACAGATGCAATAACGCCAAAATACTCCATGACATCCCCCTTGAAATCGTTCACTTTGAATTCGCCAAACTGAAAACGAAGGGCGAAGTTAACAAGAAAGCACAAGCATTCCTGCTTGGCATGAACAAACGCACAAAAATGGTCATGACCAAGGCAGGAGGAGAGGGCACTAACAGAGTTATTGTTTTTCTTGAAGCGAAATGTTTCTTCAGGTGCACGAGGACTATATATATATATAGTTTGTGATAACGGCTCGGCTTCTCGAAGTGCTAAGCTAGCTAAGTGGATACGAGGTCATGGTATTACATTAATGTTTTGCTCGCCGTAACACCCTGCAGCAAATAGTCTTGCTAGACGTGGCATTCAAGACAATAAACAACGCCTAAAATTGTACCCCAACATTCCAGGCGACTGGAAATGTTGCCTCAAGGCTGCCAGCAGACATCACAACCGCTCGTACACCAGCGGCCTAAAATGTAGTCCCTTGCTTGCTGCCTCTGGATTGGCCCCTGCTTTCCCTGCTGAACACGAGCTTCGTCTACTTGATGATGAGTAGTTTTTAGTGGCGCAAGGGCCAATTGATGGCCAAAGAGCGCCATTTCAATTGACTGCAGATACGAACAATGATATGGTGCGTGGCTGTAAAGGGGCCTTAAAATTCCTCGCTCTAACACGGGTTAAAACATGAAAGTAATAAAACCATGACAGTGGCGTGACATATGTGTAGTGATAGCGGATGGCAAAATGTCATGATAATAAAACCATGATGAAGATCTAGTCACCGCAGCCACGACCACTCTATAGAGGTCGTGCTACGGATGACCTCAAAATATCGGGTGAAAGCTTTGCACATCTTTTAAAAACGTAAAAAGTGTTTGCAGTTTAAAAAGTGGATTCCTACCGATGAGCATCCCAGGGTCTAGAGGGAGCTGCCGTCAGTAGGGCAGTAAAAAGTGCTTTTTTCTTAGAGAATCTAGCTCATTGCACTGGACGAGAATGTGGAGAACCGTAAGGGGCTCTCCACATCTCCCACAATATGGTGAATCACCGGTAGACAGGAGAAATAAATGTGTAGAATGTGTATGTCCTGTTCTAAGCCTTGTTAGTATTACTTCTGTGTGTCGTGATTTTGTTTTGATAGTGGCGGCCAATAACCTAGTTGCGGCTTAATAGCATGGAGTTTATTATCTGTGTGTTTATCCCATATGCTCTGCCAATACCCCCTAAGCTTTCGTCTTATAAAGGTTTTAAGTCAAGTGCAGGGACTGGTGTTGATACATTGGCAGTAGTGACATTGGCGCAAGCGGCCAGACTGTCGACCAAAACGTTCCCTTGTATTTCACGGTGCCCTGGAACCCAGCAGACAACGACATGCTGTTTTGATGTGTAGAATGTGCACATGCAGAAGTGAGTAAAGTGACACCAGCATGGGGTTCTTTTGTTTTTTAGGAGTTTTCAGGGCTTTGACCACGCTTAGAGAGCTTGGTCTACTTGAAAAGCTCGTTCTAAAGAAAGGCAACAAAAGTGAGAGCTAAGAAGTCTTTTACATACATCGCATCAAGTGGAACTTCGACAAGAGATGCAACAGCAACATACCGGAAATAGAAGTTGAATACTTCGTTCTGATCCGGAAAGGAATTGGCGCTACGAATGATCAGCTTCATGGATCATTCCTTGTTGTTAAAAAGGTATCTCAAGACGACGTGCTCAAGACAATTTGGTACGTAGAAACATCGAGTAAAACGTAGTGTGCTTCAATCAGCGTAAGCGAAAGAGGCCTGGCATGGTGAAGAAGACTTCAACATGTACGTTTATATATATATATATATATATATATATATATATATATATATATATATATATATGTGTGTGTGTGTGTGTGTGTGTGTGTGTGTGTGTGTGTGTGTGTGTGTGACGTATCAAGTGATGGTTAGTAGAGGTAGACAAGGAAGAAGTGCAGAACGGAACAAAACATGGGGTATGAGCCAGGCCACGTCACCCATTCATCATAGCGTCACACGAGTCGGCAGGATGAACACCTGGCGGCCCCTTCATCAACCAGCCACCATCTCCGAACGTCTCAGCTAGACGCAGTGACCGAACGTGGACCACGAAAGTACATCCCAACACTACACCCAGACCAGCATCATGACAGCATCATCAGACGACCTTCCCATCCCCAAGTACACTGGAGCAGCGGGCGATGGACCTGTACAGGACTGGTTTGATCTGTTCGAGCACCACGCAACCGCTGCATCCGAACGGGAAATGATCATCAACTTCACTGACTATATCTCCGGTGAGGCATTTAAGTTTTACCTCACCCACATCTTTGAAAATGACGAATCATGGCAAAAAATCCAAGAGGAGATGATTACCCGTTTTAACGACTATGACCAAGACCTACTCATTGCCAACCATCTAGAGACAACCGCACACTATCGTCCATTCCTTAAGCAGTCCTCAATCATTCGAGAGCCCAGCGCGAATCGACAACTGCCTCAAGACGAAGTGGCAGAGTTTACTTACAGAAGGCCATGCATATATTGGGAAACACCTAACCGTCAAGCGCGCATCCCTTCTGCACGAAAGTCGGTATTTCCAAAGTCGTGGCACCAACATACGACACGAGACGTCGCTCACCCTACTGATTCCTTTCATGCTTCGTCTCGCTTACATGGTCCACCACCTGGTTTTCTACGACGCAGCTCTTCAAAGGCACCTAACGGTCATTATTCGTGTCATAAGGATGCCTTGTTCATGGTAGACCAGCTGACACAGGGGGAAAATACCAAACAACGCCAAGATGACTCAAAGAGTGAAAATCAGTCTTCACGCAATGGAGCAGCTTACTCCCCATCTAGCAGACTTGGCCCGCCTCCTGGTTTTCCATCGCTTGGCTCTTTAGTAACTCACAATGTCCATCTCACATCTAGCACGCTCACAATGGTCGGAATAGAGCTGCGGAGCTCGGACGATGCTACGCCAAAGCCTGGACTTACCACCCAGATTCATGCGCCAGAAGAGCTCGCATCGTAAGTTGCGCAGAAAGAGGGCCATTCACAACTCAAACCTTACCGAACTACCCCTGTTGCAATGTTGCCGTCCAGTGTGCAGCCACCAGAAACTCCAAACACAGAAGGCTCAGACGCATCAAACGTCTTATGCTACCAGCCGCAAGAACCACTCATAGTGAGCCGCGAAGAAGCAGCCCCTGATAAACTATCTTTCAAATCTGAATGTTTTTTGTCGCAAGAGTTCATTTCCACGGCACCGCAGACTTGCAAAATTTTGCATTTTCAACCTGGTGATGCGCCGTCACATGTGGTACCCTCATGCAGTGGTCACCAATCCAAGAATCAAACAAATTCAGAAGTGCATGATACATCAAACCTTGTACACAGTTGTCTTTCGGAAGCGACCTTAATGAACCCCGTCACCGAAGCCTCTGAAGAGCATGCTAGCAATGACGACGCATTGCCAAATATGCCCGACAAGCAAGACACCAGTTCACCATTCATCAGCTGTCTACAGGACGCGTCCAACACCGAACAAAATGAATGCCCCATTCCGGAACGGGTGCCACCACAGCCATCTCCTGAGCAGCACCAGTATAAAATATCATCATCAAACGCCGGAAGAAGAAGAAAGAAGACTGCTGCCTGGAGTGAGCGCGCGCTACTTCACTTCTTCCAATAAACCGTATTCGTTCGAAGCAGTCCCTGGTCTCGATCGTCTTAATAATGGTGCCGTGAACCAGGATACTACCTCCTCGCCGGCAAGAAAGGTCAACCTGCCACAGAGCAGGTGAGAAGAAGACGGCGGAGGAGCAGAGGATCGACCTGGATCGAGCGACGAGACCACGGTGGACAGTACGAGCATCAGAACGAACGATTGACAAGTAAGGAGTCATTGTTAACCACCTCAATATGAGCGAAGAAGTGATAACGAAGAAAAGGAAAGCGCTTCGCTCCCAGATCACGCGACTGATTAACGCAGCCGAGCAGCAAATTAATGATGGAGCCAACCGGGAGCAGCTGCTTACAGCGCAGGCGCAGATTAAAGCAATAAGCGACAGTCTCAAGAGCGCAAACGAGCAAATGGAAAAGTTTCTAACAGAAGACAATGCCGAAGCTGAATTCGAAAGCGTCATAGAGTACGACATGAAATTAACGGCTATCTTATCTGCAATAGAAACCAGACTTCGACAGCCTGAACAATCGGATTCAAGCAATAGGACAAGGCAGGTGATGCCCTCAAGTACAGGACAAGAAGCAACGGAACTAGTTAAGCTACCAAAGCTTGAAATGATAAAGTTTGGGGGGAAAACTTTGGAGTGGAACTGCTTTTGGTCTCAGTACGAGTCAGCAGTTCACCTGAGACCGAACATGAGCAAGGGACAGAAGTTCAATTACTTGTTAGCATCACTAACCGGAAAAGCTGCGGCTGCTATTGAAGGACTTCAGTACTCGGCAGAGGAAAATTATGATAACGCAATCAAAATACTGAAAAAAACGTTCGGCAATCGAGAACATTCCATTGAAATGCACATGAATGAGCTATTGAGTTTGGAGAAAGTGAGGTCTGTTCAAGATACCAATGACTTAAATAGGCTAGTACAGAGAGTGCAAGTTAACATATTGGCACTCAAGTCACTAAAAGTGGAAACCGAGAGCTATGCGCCGATGTTATTACCGGTACTGAAAAGAGCAATTCCACCAGAATTATCAGTGCAGTTCAAGTCAAAAGAGGCTATGAGAAGCAGCTCAGCTTCAGAAAACGGCGAGCAAAACAACGCAACGGGAAAGGCGTGCGAGGAAAAGCTGGACAGGCTTATGTTATTCTTAAGAGAGCAAGCGGCTTTTCGTGAAGAAACACAACGTGAACAAGAGAGGATAACTGCAAAACCAAGAGAGAACCGCGGACAGATGCGCACAACTTCAAGCTTCTATAGCTCAGCGGACAGAATATGCTTATTCTGCAAGCAGAAATCCCACGCAACCGAAAACTGTCGTAGGAGCATTCCAATGAATGAAAAGAAGGCTATGCTTACCGAAAATAGAGCATGCTTCAGATGCACGCGACCAAACCACACCGCACGTATTTGCAAGGCCCAAGTAAAATGCAAGCAATGCAAGGGACGACATGCCACGTCAGTGTGTAGAACGGTGATGCAGAAAACAAGGGCAGAGCTGGTCTCAACAGCGCAAGCCGAAGCGACGACATCTACGCTACAAACAACCGAAAATATCAAGCATAAGTTTGTGCTTTTGCAGACGGCTGTAGCGTGCGTAGAAGGAGAAACATGCGGCCGACATTGCCGTTTGTTATTAGACAGCGGAAGTCAACGTTCATTTATTGAAGCGGGATTTGCGAAAGAAATAGGTGCGAAGGTGTTGCGACAGGAAAGGCTGACGATTGGTTCATTTGGAGGAGACGAAAAGGTCAAACTAATGAACGTGGTGCAAGTGACTGTAGGATCACGAGAAACAAGCACGTTAACAGTGATTGAAGCGTTACAAGTCGACGTCATCTCGCACAGTTGTATACCCACTCCAACTAAGAAACTCAGCGAGAAAATGAAACTGCTAAATATGCAAGTGGCTGATCACAGGACCAAGACGACTGCAACAAATTCTGTAGAACTACTGATCGGCTCAGACTATTATTGGGAATTTTTTACTGGTAGAACTCAAAGAATCGAGGACAGACTGATGGCTGTAGAAACTATACCGGGATGGGTACTGCAAGGGCCGTCAGAGCAAAGCAAGACAAAACTAACACATAATCAAGCAGTCATGGTTCTGAAGGTCGAAGCTGCGGAGACAGAACTCCAGCAAGAGCTACAGAAGTTCTGGAGACTGGAGTCAATGGGGATCACAAGAAATAGTTTGGATAACACCGGAAATGAAGTGGTCGAAGAATTCGAGCGCAAGATTGTACAACAAAACGGTCGCTATCAAGTCAGCTTGCCATGGAAACAGAACGTAAACTTGGAAAGCAACAAGGAAAATGCGATAAAAAGACTACAGCAACTGACTAAAAGGCTGCAAAAAAATGAATGCATGCTGTATCGCTACGACAAAGCTATATCAGAGTAAATGGCATTAGGAGTCGCAGAGGAGGTCCAAGAGCCATCAGAACAGCCAAATGCACTTTGCTACTACATGCCACATCATGCGATCATTAGAGAGGACCGAGCCACAACAAAGGTTCGAGTAGTGTTTGACGCCTCATCACATTCTAGAAAAGGCATGTCTCTAAACGAGAACCTAGAGGCAGGACCCAATTTGAATGAGGACATGCTATCGCTGCTCATTAATTTCTGAAAAGAAAAGGTGGCGTTAGTTGGAGATGTTGAAAAGGCATTTCTACAAATCTCTATACATGAAGAGGATAGAGATGCAATGAGATTTCTGTGGTGGAAGCATGACGCTGAAGGAAGGTTAATGAATGAAATGCAAACATGGCGCATGACAAGAGTAACGTTCGGAACAACACCAAGCACGTTTATACTGGCAGCTACAATTAAACACCATTTGAAACAAGTGGAAGACCAGTTTCCTGATACAACAAGGACACTGCAGAAAGCGATCTACGTGGATGATGTCATTTTGGGAGCAGCAACGCTTGATGAAGCAGTTAAGTTGTACAAAGAGGCAAAGCAAGTGTTCAGAGAGGCAGCGATGAATTTGAGAAAATGGACGTTCAATGAAGAGCGATTAAACAAAATAATTGATGAAAACGAAAGAGACGATTCTCACATAGATATTCGATCTAGAGGATTTACAATGCTTCTGGGCTTGATATGGAAACACTCAAAGGACATGATTTGCTTCCCTATTGAAAAGTGGAATTTATTAACAGATACAACGCACTTGACAAAAAGGGCTGTGTTACAAACCACAGCGAAGATATTTGACCCACTCGGTTTGTTGTCGCCATTCACAGTACGTGCGAAAATAGGACTGCAGAGACTGTGGAAAATGAACGTAACGTGGGACGACCAGCTCCCTAAAGATGAATGCGACAAATGGAAGAACCTTACGTCTGAAGCGGAGGTTTTTTGAGTTCTAGAAATCCCACGATGCTACGCAAGCAAGAATCAACCAGTACAAGCATACAAGCTGCATGTATTTGCCGACGCAAGTCCATTAGCATACGGAGCGGCAGCATACTTGATAGCAGTATACCACGATGGAAGCAAAGAATCAAGGCTAGTAGCAGCAAAAAGCCGCGTAGCTCCAATTAAAGAGCTGACATTGGCGCGACTTGAACTGATGGCAGCGGTGGTAGCATCAAGATTATGCGACTACATCAAAGGTCACTTCAACGAAAGCTTTCAGGAAATACACTGCTGGACGGACTCGATGATTGTGCTGCACTGGATCAAGGGAACAAGCAAAAGAGATCAGTTTGTTGCCAACAGAATCACAGAAATTAGAGAAGAAACACTTCAAGCAAGCTGGTCATTCGTTCAAAGTGACGACAACCCTGCTGACCTACTTACACGAGGAATAAGCGCAAAGGCATTGATAACGTCAAAGTTATGGTGGAATGGTCCTGAATGGATATCATCACTGGAAAAGAACTTAGTAAGCATAATTGGCACAAATACAGACGTGGAAGACCAGCATAAAACACAATGTCTCCAATGCATGGGAAGATCCGAAATTGCACCAATCTTGGAAATCGAAAGGTATTCATCATACGGACGGCTTATAAGAGTGACAGCATGGGTGTTCAGATTCATAAACAACACAAGAAAGAAAAATCACAAAGGGCCGTTGACAGGAAAAGAGGTAACAAATGAAGAGAAATACTGGATAAGACAGACCCAAATATTACTGAGACAAACAAAGGGTGAGGCCTATTCAAACGATCGATCATTTGAAATTAATGGACACGAAGTCTACCTTGATGACGATGGAATCATCAGACAGAAAGGACGACTGCAGTGCAGCCAAGAATTCAACAAGCACGTAATAGTAATTCCAAAGGATGAACATTTCACGGAACTGCTAATACGTCACGTGCATAAAATGGTATCACACGGATGAGTTCAAGTGACGCTAGCGCAACTTCGAACTAAGTTCTGGATATTGCAGGGTAGACAAGCAGTGAAAAGAGGTCTAAACAAATGTGTCGTCTGCAAGAGGCATAACTCCAGACCGGCGACTCAAGACATACCTCCACTTCCGGCAGACAGAGTCACTGAAGCAGAGCCATTCAGAGTTACGGGAGTTGACTTCACAGGACCTCTTTACGCAAAGGACAAGTACCAGATTGTGAAGCAATATGTACTGATATTCACCTGCGCGGTAACAAGAGGAGTACACTTGGAAGTTACCAACGATTTGTCATCGTCGAGGTTTTTACAAGCATTTCGACGATTTACAGCTCGAAGGGGAATACCAGCCGTAATATACTCGGACAACGCCAAACATTTATAAAAGCTGGAAAGGAAATCAACAGAATGCTCGAAACAATTAACAACGAGGTCTTAAAGAATTACTGCAGTGGCCAACAAATTAAATGGAAAACAATAGCCGAGTGCGCGCCATGGTGGGGAGGATTTTACGAGCGCCTCATAAGAAGCTTGAAGACTTCGATGCGAAAAATAATATCGAAAAGCACAGCTTCGGTAGAGGAGCTACGCACTATTGTAGCAGAAGTTGAAGGAACACTCAACAATCGACCATTGACTTACGTATACGGAGAACCTGATGAGCCAATGCCACTAACGCCGGCAGACATCATAGGTGGACGGCGACAGCTTCAAGACGGACAAACAAGACTATACAACGGTGACATTGAAGACGCATGGCGACGCAGATGCAAACTCGTGCGCGCTTGGTGGAAAAGATGGCATCAAGAATATATCAAGGAAATAGGAGCTACGGTCAAAGCCAAGACACGGCAAGCAAAACCACTCTCACCGGGTGACATCGTGTTGGTTGAGGACAAGGCTCCAAGAACATTTTGGAAAATGTGCCGGATTGAAAAGCTCTACCCTGGGCGAGACGGAATCACAAGAGCTTGTCTCCTTCGCACAGGCAAAAAAGAGCTTCTAAGAAGATCGGTGAACCACATATACCCAATGGAAGGTTGTTTCAAATAGCCCGCCAGAGCTTATCACATTTCATCTTGGGCGGGCGGGAGCCTATAAAATATCATCATCAAACGCCGGAAGAAGAAGAAAGAAGACTGCTGCCTGGAGCGAGCGCGCGCTACTTCACTTCTTCCAATAAACCGTATTCGTTCGAAGCAGTCCCTGGTCTCAATCGTCTTAATAACCAGCAAAGCAAGCAAAACGAAGTTCACAAACTCAGAAAACAACGAGAGAGACTGCAACGAGGGCATCGGCGAACGCCAAATTCAATGGAAGCGCGTTCACCAGTTGAAGAACATCGAAAAACAAGATCTCCAAACCAACGAGACGTCAGACACTTTCGGACAAAGAAAAGTCGCCAGAAACGCTCCCAGCGCCTGCTATTCCGCCGACTGCAACACCACAGGAAGCGCCGAGAAAGACGCGGAAGCGCTGCTTGCAAACCTCAAGCACTCAGGCACTCCATCACAGTCTGTCGAGAAACACGCAAGCAAGAAGCATCGGGATTGCACCATTCACGGCGAAAAATACAACCCCGACGACATCCGAGCTGCCGATGCAACAAGGCGTTTCAACCTTGGTCAGTCCGAACAAGAGTTCTAGCAGTACTGTCAGTATCCACGTGTATCCCGCTCTGTCCGGAACACAACAGTCAGCCTCGCCCACCAGAGTTGTTATAGAGTTCACCGGACTGCTCCCTCGGGCTTGAAGATTTAAAGAGACTGTGGAACTCCGTCGGGACGTGATACTGCGAATTTGGACATTGTCTGTCTATTGGCTTCTTCAACTTTTTGTAGGTTATAAACGGTGTCATCTTTCGGGGGGAGGGGGAATCGTGTGACGTATCAAGTGATGGTTAGTAGAGGTAGAGAAGGAAGAAGTGCAGAACGGAACAAACATGGGGTATGAGCCAGGCCACGTCACCAATTCATCATAGCGTCATATATATATATATATATATATATATATATATATATATATATATATATATATATATATATATATATATATATATAAAAGCAGGAGGATTGAAGTTGAAGAAAGAAGAAGTATAACTTATAAAGGTACTTGCTTGGGCTAATTGGTAGCCATCCATTGTTTCAATAATGGACACTGCTTAAAAAACAAACACTTGGGACGAGGGCCTAGACGGACACAAGAGCGAATTTTCCACTGAGTTGACGAACAGGTGATGTTATTGTGCAAGCACGTGTCATGGTTACAAAAAAGATTACGAAAATTCAATTACAAAAATGTTTAAACATTACACTCCTGATTAGCAGTCATGCCGAGAAAACGCACACCTATCGCACATTGTGCATTGCGGAGTCGGATAAATCATTTCCTGATGCGTTAGTGCCAACGAAGGCTTACTGGCGCAGTCATTTTCCGGGCGAATAATCTTAGACGTTTCGATAATTTCGCGCGTCATCTGATTATTATTCCTAGCGAACAGCTTAGTTTGACGGAAATCTGGCTGGCATTAATGGGTGCAAGGCCACCCATAGGCTTGCATTGTCGAGATTGCGGTTGCCAGCTTTCACAGTGGTGGGCGCTGCTATACATTACGATTATCGTGGTGCATCATTTTTTTGTTTTACATCTACAGAGTGTTACCTTGCGACTGCAGATGAAGGACCTACGGTGGCGCCTGCCGTTTCTGTCTGAGCTTCTGCGTCGCTTCGACCGCCTGAGCAGTTCCATGGTATTCTGCTGGTACCTGAACGCCGTCGGCAACCTGGTGCTCAGCGTTCCTGGCATACTGTTGGGCCTCGGCTCGGCCAGCGCCTCGGACTACCTGTACATGCTGACAGACTTGCTGAGCAACGTGGCAGCCTTCGGGGCACTAACAGTGGCGCTGTCGGAGCCGGCTCGCCTCGTGCGCAACTCGCACCGCGCGACACTCTGGCTCTCTGCCTGCGGTGTTCCAGGAGCGCAGGCTCTGACCGAGGCGGCGCAGTCGGCATCGGTATCGCCCACTTGTTGGGACTGCTTCAGCGTTAACCGTGGCATGGTGCTGGGCGTGTTTGCCACAGTCTCGACGTATGTAATCGTCGTGTACCGATTCATACAGGACGCCATGTGAGGCGGTGACCGATAGATCCATGAATAGTCGTGAAAGTTTGAGAGGGCGTGCAGTGAAGCGGCAGTGTAAGAAACACATAAAACAGTGTTGGAAGTGGAGTACTACAGCTACATTCACGTAGTGATCGGCATCTGTCGGCGTAGCGTTAAGTAGAAAGCCTTTCATGCCTCATGAAGCATGGACGTATATGAGCGAATTGTGAGCTCTGGGATTCCTCAAAAAAGATTTGCCACGTGTCGTGTATGTCACCGTAGCTAATTTAACGAGTAGCTGCAGTTACACGTGGTTGCAACAGTGTGTAGAAGTCGATTTCTGCATCGACTGTTCGTTTCCCCTATATATGTGGTCGACAATAATAAGCGTTCCAATGTGACTCAGTGCTTGGCTCACGTCTTTCTGTATTTACACTTTGTGTCTTCTCGCTGTTGCATGATTATGCACCCTGCTCCGTCATGCAACTAGAAAAAGAAAACAATGGAAGCAGGAGTACCGAGCAGTCATGGTCTTACATTTTAACCGCAGTGAAAACAACCCTACATTTTATTTTTCAGTTTACATTTGCCAGTTTGTCGAAATGGTGACATGATTTTTATCGGTAGCTAACAAACAGTAGCAATTTTAAAGTTTCACTAGTGGCGGGTGCACCTATTTTTGCACACCAATACACCGGTACGGATAATTACGGCGCTTTACCTGGCGAATTGTGCTCTGCAACTGACCTGCAAATGCGACAACCACTATCGTACCTCACAAGAAGCAGCCTTCATGTAATGCTATCTTTGTGAAGGCTCGCTGTAGGGTCTTCCTATTACCAGTACCGCTACCTAGGCAGAGTGGCATGTAACAGCGTGCATGTAAAGGGGTATAATTTTACGATAACAATAAAAAGTTTTTCGCCCGTGCCTTCTTTGTGTAAGTTTATGTTTGCCCAATCAGAGAAGGTGAGTGCTAGCTCAATGCATGCCTCTTGGCACCTGAATGCCGCAATTGGGACGCTCATCTACGAACACTGCTTGAGCAATGGATCAGAGAATGCGCGTCGAAATTGATTGGAGCAACAACGTTATGCCAGCAGGGAGAATGCTTACCCCTATACCCACCGTGGGGTACAGCTATACTGTAGGTGTACTTAACATCTGTGCAGGATGAAATGTTGTGGGCTGATTTTCCGGATACAGATCGAAGGAAGCTTCCAGCAAAAGGACGAGAGCGTGTGACTTCAGTAATTAACGAGACACCTTGATGAGGGACCGAATTGTGTGTATGGAATTTCTATCGCTTCTCCTGCGTGAAAAAATCACAACATATCCAAGGAGTGAATGATGATCAGTGGGTCGAAGCGTCCGTCCATCTATCTGTCCGTGCATGCGTCCATGCGTCCGATCGCGTTCGAGAATGTAGACGGCGCACGGGTAACACCGTCGAGACGCGAACCAAGAAAGCCGAGTGCAAGCGTCTTCAATGCGCCCACCGCTCTGCTTCGTCCATGCCCCACCAACGGTCCAGCATGTACGGCGACTATCTCGGAGACTGAGAGGCGCTCGTTCTCCGTGCACTCAGGCCTCTTGTGTTGCGGCAGAGCAGCAGCACACCCACTCGCTCCTGCACGTGGAAGAGGCAGCGTTGAACCTCTACCTATGGATATCTTCAATCGCCCTTGTCGACGACTGGAATCACCCAAGCACCCAATACAACTAGCCCCCGACTACAGAACACGGAAGAGTTTTGGTGAGCGAGCTTTTCCTGACCCAGGTGATAGAGACGCTAACCGCAACGACGTACTCGCACTGCTCGCGCCACCCGATGCTGGCGATGCGGCTGCCACAACAGCTGCTCCTCGCCGCGACGCCGGTGCCACCCAACTCCAACTGACTCGCCCACGTTGAGCCCTACCTTCAGAAATCGCAGCAGTGTTAACCATGGAAGTGGTCGAAGTCGAAGGAACTGAGATCGCCCCTGAAGACGCAACCCTCGAAGCCGGATGGATCTCTAGCCACCGAAACAAGCAACGCAAGCATGAATCGAACGCTCCGGCATCGCCAACTGGCCAGGGAAGCGCGTCCGATACCCCAATGATGAACAGATCTGCCCAGCGTCTCCCTCACAAACCCAGGCAACCGCGTCTGCCAGATGATCACGTAAATGTTGTGATTCGCCAGAGGGACGGCCTCAATCTCTCCAAAGGGGGGGAAGCACAACTGCGTGATGCTATTCTATGCGAAGTGGATGTGCACGCAACGCTGCTCAAAGAGGACATTTACCACACATGCGTTCAAGCTAATCTCATCGTAGTAAGCACACCTCGTCTATCCAGCGCAGAAATCTACAGTCGGATCTCCAAACTACAGGTGGAAACTGAAACCTATGATGTTCGAGCCTACGTTACTTTCACTGAGAACACAGCAAAGGGAGTGATCCACAATATTCCCCCCTACGATTCTCCTGAAGACATCTCAGCAATTCTTGTGAATGACCTCAACCCCACGATACTACAAGCTCGCCGAATGGGAAGGACAAACATGGTACTCATTGTATTCGATGGCGACCAAGTCCCTTTTCATGTCTACTATTGAGGAGCCGAATATAAATGTTACCTACATAAGAGGCGCACCGAAGTCTGCGAGAAATGCGGGGCAGTCGGCCACCACTCGGAAGTCTGCTCCAAACCAAATGCAATAATCTGCACGCTGTGTGGCACAGCCAATTCTGCTACTGCTCATCCATGCACCCTTAAGTGTCTTCTGTGCGGCCAAGCCCACCAGACAGGTGACAAAACCTGTCCTCAAGGCTACCAGACACCTCGCCTTCTCGTTTATCGTCGCCAAGAAAAAGCTAAGCTTCAACAACAACAGCACCTCTCAACCATGCTTTCCACGCAAGATGCTCATCCGGAACGCCAGGTGGTGAAGCCTAGCGACACCTGCTCCCGCAGTCCCAGTCCAACCTCGAAGCGTCGTGGCTCACGCAGCCGATCAAAGCAGCGATGCAAGAATCAGCTCCAGGAGCTCCTATTGGGATCTGCGGCACCCGAGGCTTCGGATGGTCCCCCCTTCAGCAGCGGCAACCCAGTCTCACACTCGCCACCACCAAGGGTAAGCTGGGCTAGCATTGCCTCCCAACCTGCTCCTATACATAATACAGCGCCTACAAGTACACACACGACCACACCTAATAAGGAAACCATGTTAAGTACTATCACACTGGAGCTGCATTCACTCCGTACGCTAGTTCAAGAAATTCGCGTTGAAAACGCTGCCCTTCGGAAACAACTTGGCCAGCAACCTCCGTCCTCTTCTTTGCTTCACTCTGCTGAGGTGGCCGTACCTCACAAAGAGCGTCTTGTGTGAGGAAGCGTGTCTCTCTGACAAATGTGAACATAGGCTTCTCACTCTCTTGCGTCACTAGGGAGTTTTCGAATAACGTGCCGCAAGCATTTTCGGTCGCTGCCACTGCCCATGCGTAGTAGCGCGAGCCACTAGTGGTACGCCAGCAACAAATCAGAAATATCGTGCTGCCCTCAATGCCCCCTTGCGGGAAGCGCGCATTCGCCAGCGTTTGCGGAGCCAGATAGTAAGGCGACAGCGTTTGAGAGCTTGTGTCACATAAATTCCACCGTCGGCACCATTGGTGGTGAGCGAAAAATAGTTCGTGAGCGAAAAATTGAGAAAAAAGCTAATAAAATAAAGAATACAAATTTTGGTCCCACAAAGGATCGATCCCGGGCCGTTGGCGTGGCAAGCCGGTGTGCTAACACAAAGCCACGATGTTACGTGCAGCTGCTTCGGGAAAAAAACACTCCATAAATGCCATGTAGAGGAAGGAGTCTTTCTAACGTGTTTTGTTCGACAGGTGTCTCGACGAAAACGAGCCCATTCGGCTATTTGTAGGCCTATTCAGGAGGCCATCAAACTACGTCGAAAAAGGCCAGGATAGTGCAGCAATCGCCGCTGAAAACACACACGAACATTCAAACAGCTCTAAATATTGCCAACTATGTCCATCTACCGAAAAACATATTATGCCTTCCCGGAGGCGTTGATCGAGCAAACAGCTAGATAATTCACGGCCATCTGTGAGGCATTGTGAAGCTTTTTATGGTCTCCGAGATAACAAGCGTGCGGTGTGTATCTTGGAGGCCATGCGGCTCTTGCTTTCAATTGAAAATTTCCCCGTATCTGCATGTTTCACTGCAAATATCGTCGAAAGACGATAGTCTTGCGTCCGGAGAGATTGAACAAAACGTTTATTTGATGTTCTGCGCGAGAAAATCGGTGAACTGTATTCTGGAGACGCTGCATTCGAGAGCCTCGATCCGTGCTGCGAAGGCGAATGAGTGCATCAAGACACGTTTGACACGAGCGCTATCTGGCAGTTATCTCGAAAAACGACGGAAGGCGCGCGCGCCTGTCTCTGACGTGAACGCAAAGCGACGGGCAGGTGCCACCACCATGTCGTCAAAGCGTTGGAAACACTTGCCTTTTTGAGCATCGCGTTGCATTGCCAGTGCAGTGTGATAAACACTACGGTCCTTAGATTTACTTACGTATGCCTTATCTAGTGCAAAGACACACTTACAAAATATGGACGTGTTGTTATGGTGCCTCAAATATGCGCAATAATTGCTTTTTGATCGACAATCACACAAGTATGAACGTCGAAACTAGAGGAATATCGGTGGGTGCTGCGGATGGGATTGGCCGCTTGGGGTATCGTTACGGCAGACAAGCATACAAATATACAGACAGACAGACAGACAGACAGACAGACAGACAGACAGACAGACAGACAGACCAGACAGACAGACAGACAGACAGACAGACGGAGAGACACATAGACAAAAATTTTTGCGTTGAAGTACGCCAAGGGAGACTATCGTCTCAATTGTCTCACAGATGATCTGACACATCTAACACGGAGGGGAATGGCCACACTGCATAGTCACTGCATTACTATAGATACGTCGCGCTTGCATGTGCCCACGTTTCTGTGTGTGTGTTGATTTGATTGATTGATATGTGAGGTTTAATGTCCCAAAACCACCATATGATTATGAAAGAGGCCGTAATGGAGGGCTCCGGAAATTTCGACCACTTGGGGTTCTTTAACGTGCACCCAAATCTGAGCACACCGGCCTACAACATTTCCGCCTCCATCGGAAATGCAGCCGCCGCAGCCGGGATTTGAACCCGCGACCTGCGGGCTTGGGTGTGACTCGCCCAAAACTCAAGTGACTCGCCCTAACATATACATTATTACATGGCCAATATGTACAGCATAATTAAAATCTTATTGCTGTTTTTGTTGCACCGAACGCTACTGTGCGAGTGTGTGTGTGCGTGTGTGCGTGCGTGCGTGTGTGCGTGTGTGCGTGTGTGCGTGCGTGCGCGTGTGTGTGTGTGCGTGTGTGTGTGTGTGTGTGTGTGTGTGTGTGTGTGTGTGTGTGTGTGTGTGTGTGACAAAACCTATTTTAAGTAGGCACTTAGTAATTGAAGGGCGCAATAGGAATTGGATTTCGTTATCGCGTTGAGCTTTTAAAGGCAAAGCTTAACGGTCCCCAAGTTTTTTAAAAAGCTCTTGCGGCACCCGTACGCAAACGCTACGCAAACGCAACGCCCACTAACTTAGCACACGCTGTTCGAAAACTCCCTATTATGGGGGTGGATAAATAGCCCCCTGTAGTTTGATAGCCGCTTGGTAAAAAAGAAGGTGCAGCCTGATGCGTGCCGCCGCAGCGGCGTCCCGGGCCTAATTTACTTCGCGCCCGCTATGGCACCAAAACAGATCCCATGAGAAACGCCCTCACGTGCATCGCTACGCGTGACAGTTGCTCCAATCTGGCCTCAAACAACGAATATTGTAGTTGCACATTAGAAGTTCACTTCCTGATTGTTATTAGAAGTGCCATATTGCAGTTTATATGTGAATGGTTTACCCTAGGAGGGCCAATATATCATAGAGTAGAGCTTGTCCCCGTAACAATATCTCCTTGAATGTCGCCCGTATACCTCACCTAAAATTAAAAGGGCCACCGATGCCGTTCATGGTGATCCAATCGCCGGGCAGATTACAAAGGCAGACGTATCGATGACGTATAGGCCGTCTTAGTGCATCGGCAACACCGGTTGCGGTTCAAATACCGAGTGGAAGCCAAGAGTTTACAACGAAAACCATATTGTATTCTCAGTAGCGGCAGTGCAAGCAGCGCACAAACTTGCACACTCGGCAGGTATCAATTACAACTCGAAAATCACCTATGGTACACCTAACACAATGGGAACAGACTTTCCGTGCTACAAAATTGCAAGGATTATAAAGTGCGCAAGAACACTTAGAGGCCAAGGCGTCAGCACTCGAATCTTCAAGGTTTACTGACAACACTACACGACTCACTCTAACCACTCCGAACATAAATTCTTGGCCAAGTTCACCACCCGTCTTAGCCTCCTCCCTCACCGCTAGTTTGAATTGTTCTGGTTTCGCGAACGTTGCAAGTGATTGTACGGCGTGTAGCCACGGCGACAGCTTGGCGAGACGTTTCGTCTCACCGGTTCGTCTGCGAAAACAGTCGCCCTCTGAAGAGCCTCTGCTTCGAAGTCCCGATTTCTCTCGATCTTCGCGGTCTGTCGCGTGTGTAGAGGCTGCCTTTCGATGCCTGTTTTCTTGTTTCGTTGCGTGCGCCCGTGAAGGGAGCAGTTGGCACGGTAATTTGATGCTGTTGTCCAAAGGCGGTGGCGCGCGTCTGATTTGGCAAAAATAAGCGCTGTTACGACTAATACGCTCCCCGACACGCTCTTCGACACTGCATGCCCCGCCGCGGTGGTCTAGTGGCTAAGGTACTCGGCTGCTGACCCGTAGGTCGCGGGTTCGATTCCCGACTGCGGCGGCTGCATTTCCGATGGAGGCGGAAATGTTGTAGGCCCGTGTACTCAGATTTGGGTGCACGTTAAAGAACCCCAGGTGGTCAAAATTTCCGGAGCCCTCCACTACGGCGTCTCTCATAATCAAATGGTGGTTTTGGGACGTTAAACCCCACAAATCAATCAATCTTCGACACTGCATTGCCTGCTTTACGTTTACGGTGTGGGCTGAGGATTTGTTTTTCTTACGTGACAATAGAGAATGTAGATCAGAGGCGAATACGTTGTAATTCCCAGTATCTTCCTTTATCTCGTTCAAGCTGCTCACTGCCAGACAGAAGCTTCCCGACGTCACAACACTGATAAAACCGTCAGCCACACACACGCACTCCTAAGAATCGTACTCAAGCACAGGAATCATCAGGCAATTACCCCATCCCCCCACACGCACACACATGATCACATTCAAAAAAGCTCACGAAAAAGCACACGGATGCACACAAATCCTTACGCAACCACATAGTAACACGAAAAGTCGTTCTCTTTGATGGGTGAAGTTTCAGCGCCCTAACTAAAAAGCGGCCGCAACTTTCAACTCAGCGGTGACGCGCTCGCCCATTGCAGGCGACGAGACGCAAACGTCCGCGCCTTCCCTTTTATCCAACCACCGTGGTGGTGTTCAAGCCGCTTTATGTTGTGTATTTGATTTCTACATTTTGAGCAACCTGACGGCAGCCTGAGGACTATACCAACACCGACTGAATTTCAAGGCCGAAGGGCTGCCGCAGTGACGTCAGAAGGTGGGGGCCCAGTTACGCCGCGAATGCGGCGGAAAGTGTTTCGTTCAAGTTTTAGGAGAACGGAAAGTGTTTTGTTTCGGAAAGTGTTTCGTTCAAGTTTTAGGAGAACCAACGCTCCTGCTGTCGCAGCTGCTGGGGTTAGACTGGGCCGAATAAAAGATGTGGGGAAAAAAATCTCAAGTCACTGAGGCAGCCCTTCGGCCTTGAAATTTAGTCTGTGTGGGACTACTTTCGGGCAAGAAGGACGTCAACCATGCATCACCGCGACGAGAGGAAAATTCTCGGGCAAGCGTCGGGCAGCCCGAGGCTACCCCCGAAAATCATCACCATCGTCACGCTAGCGCAGCCGTGTTTGCTGTGTCATCAGCTATATCATCGGTATTGAACACAGACGCTTCGGCGGATGAGACCATTGAGATACTGCATGCTTACCACTTGATTGAAGAGGATGGTGGGGAGCATCACACCGTAAGTTTGTTGTTGGCCCGTGCAATCAGGCAGAAATGGCACCGTGTTTCGTCATACGTCGAGCGGGTTGTGCCATCGTAGGTAGACCGGCAGTTCAGAAAAAAAGTTTTGACTGTCCAAAAGCACATTAGTGGATCTTGCAGAAGAAATTGAGAGGTATGCCATTTATCCGTAATGCTCACATTGTACGAATGAAAGTGTTAGCTGAGAAGGCTGTGCTAATCAATCTGAGCTGTTTCCGCACTAAATCTAGAATGCATCGAATTGTGGACAAACTCGACGTGATTGGAGCTGAATGTGCTGGTCGCAGTGCGTTGTGCACTTGGCTATCAGTGCGAGAGAGATCAAAAGGACGGACAGCAACTACATCGCACCAAACGAGAGCTGTATCGCATGAAATATCCTCCACGAGTGAGGAAAGTTGATATGTCGCTTTAAAATCAGCGCAATGGTTATGAGACGGAAATAAATTATGCCGTACATAACTTCCATGTCATGATTATTATGTTTAGACGTGCCGTTTACCTTCGTCATCTATTCACGTCATCTGATACCAAGTTTAGTATATGTGGGGCTAGCTAAATGGCTGCGAGCGTTTGATGAGCGTAGCATGTCGTAATGTTTTACGTGACACGCATATCATGATCATCATGTTCGGACGTGTCATTTACATTCGTCGTCCATTCACGTCACATAATACCGAATATGGGTTATATTGAACTAGTGAAAAGGCCACGAGCACGCATGAGCGTAGCATGTAGTGATGTTTTACACAACACCCATATCATGACTATCATGTTTCGGCGTGTTATTTACCTTCGTCATCTATTCGCGTCACGTGATATTAAGTTTGGTATATGTGGAGCTAACGAAACGGCCACGAACGCATCATGAGCGTGGCATGTAGTCAAGTTGTCACATGACACGCATCTCATGATTATCACGTTTGCACCAGTCACGTACCTTCGTCTTCCATTCACGTCCCGTTAATACCAAATATGGTACGTGTGAAGCTTGCGAAACGGTCACGAACGCACTATGAGCGTGGCAGGTAGTCATGAATCATGACTTACATGACATGCATGTCATGACTTCCACGTTAGGGTCTGTCAGTTGTGACTGCCATGCTGTCATCATATCATACCAGTTTTGCAACATGTCATGTGAACGGAACCACCGCAAGAGCTGCAGGACCATAAAATGTTAATCATGACATTCATGACATGCAGTCATCAGTTTCATGTGATGACTAGTCAGTTATGCTCGCCCTATAATCATATTATGCCATAAAAAAGTTTGGTATCGATCCCATCATCGAAACGACCAGGAAAGCTAAATGTCGTAGGCGGATAGATAGATGGATAGATAGATAGATAGATAGATAGATAGATAGATAGATAGATAGATAGATAGATAGATAGATAGATAGATAGATAGATAATAGATAGATAGATAGATAGATAGATAGATAGATAGATAGATTGATAGATAGATAGATACGCTCAATGTCGACAAAGTTGGCTAAGAAATGTTTCGCATATAATAAAAATGGCAGATCTCACGTAAAGTGGGAATCGAAGATGTGCGAAGCACGTATGAGAAATGTTGATATGTCACTTCAAAATCAGCACAACGTTACGAGGTGGAAGTAAATGATGCCGTACATGTCTTCCGTGTCATGGTTATCATGTCTAGGTGTGTCGTTTAAATTCGTCATCTATTCACGTCACCTGATACCAAATTTAGTATATGTTGAGCTTGCGAAACGGCCGCTAGCACGCTATGATCGTGGTATTTTTGTCATGGTCTTACATGACGCGCGTCTCAGGAATATCATGCTTCCACCAGCCACATATTTCGTCATCCATCGATGGCACGTAACACCAAAATCGGTATATGTGGAGCTAGCAAAACGGCCGCGAGCGCAATGTAGCGTTGACGCGCACGCAGGCTGGGCAGAGCGATGCTACGTTAGCAAAACGCGAGCACTCTATACTCTGACGCCAGGCGCGACCGGCGTCCGTCGGCGCGTCTCGAAGGCAACCGGCGCGAAATGCGACATGATGAATTTCGCACCGATTTGTTACCCAGATAACACTGCGTCTCCCTCTTTTCGGGACTTAGGCATGACGGACGAGCCGAAACGCGCATGCGTCAAAGCAACGCAGCGTGGCGCGCGTCTACCAGTATATTGACAGGACCGGCGCCTGACGTGACATCGCCGACGTGACGTGACGAAATAAACGCCGGTGAGCACGCGCACCTCGTCACGTCGAAATGTATTGCCGCCTTGAGTGTGGCATGTAGTCATGTTCTCAAATGACATGCATCTCATGATTATCTTGTTTGCACCAGTCACATACATTCGTCACCCATTGGCGTCACGTAATACTAAATTTGGCATGTGTGAAGCTAGCGAAACAACCGCGAGCGCATCATAAGTGTGGCATGTAGTCATGTCGTTACATGACACGCGTGTCGTGATTATTATGTTTGGATGTGTCATTTACCTATGTCGTTCGTAAATGACACATCGTCATTCTATACCTAGTTCTGTACATGTGAAGCTAGCGATTGGCCGCGAGCACACCACGAGCGTACCATGTAGTCATGTTGTTACATGACACGCATCTGATGTTTATCATGTTTGCACCAGTATAGTACCTTCGTCATTCATTCACGTACCGTAATACCGAATTTAGTCTTGGTGAAGCTAGTGAAACGGGCCCCAGCGCATCATGAGCGTGGCATATAGTCATGCTGTTACATGCCACGCATCTCATGATTATCATCTTTGCACTAGTTGCATACCTTCGCCCTTCATTCACGTACTGTAATACCAAATTTAGTATATCTGACGCTATCAAAACGGCCGCGAGTGCACCATGAGCGTGGCATATAGTCATGTTGTTCGATGACACGCGTGTCATGATTTTCCTGTTATGGTCAGTTGATTGTGTTTAGCATGCAATCATGTCACACCATACCAGTTTTGCAACATGTCATGTGAATGAAACCACCGAGAGCTGCAGGAACATGAAATGTGAATCATGATATTCATGGCGTACATGTCATGATTTTCATGTTATGACTAGTAAAATATTTTCTTGATACAGTCATGTAATGCCATACAAAGTTTGGTGTCCATACCATTATCGAAACGGCCAGGAGAGCTAAATGTCGTAGGCGGCTATATAGATAGATAGATAGATAGATAGATAGATAGATAGATAGATAGATAGATAGATAGATAGATATATAGATAGATAGATAGATAGATAGATAGATAGATAGATAGATAGATAGATACGTTCAAAGTCGCCGAAGCTTGCTAAGAAATGGTTCGCATTTAATATTTCGTGGCTTCAGGAGACACCGTCCTAAACATGGTATAGGTACAACTTAAATGCACGTGTAACAAGTGTGAAGGCAGCAAATCGAAAAAAAAAGTGGTTCTAAATCTGCCTGTTACACCACAAATGTAGTCGAAAGACGATAGTCTTGCGTCCGGAGAGAGTGAACAAAACGTTTATTGGATGTTCTGCGCAAAAAAATCGGTGAATGGTATTCTGGAGGCGCTGCTAGAGTGCCTCGAGCATGTAGCGGAGGCGAATGAGCGCATCGAGGCACGTCAGACACAAGCGCCACCTTGCAGTTATCTTCGAAAACGAAGGCGTGCAGCCTGTGGAGAACGATGCGCGCCAGTCTCGGAGGTGATAAGGTGTAGGCCGCAAAGCGACCGGCAGGTGCCACCAACATGACGTCGTAGCAGAGCATTGGAAACACATTTCTGAGCATCCCGCTGCACTGTCAGCGCAACGTGATAAACGCTACATTCCTTAGAGTTATTTGTGTGTGCCTCGACAAGTATGAAGGCCGACATACAAAACTTCAATGTGTTGTTATGGCACCTCAGATATGCACAATAATTGCTTTTTAATTGACAATCACACAAATATGAATGCTAAACCTTGAGCAATTTTAGTGGGCGCTGCGAATGCGCTTAGCCGTTTGATGCCATTTGAGGTATCGTTAGGGCGGATAAACAGACAAGTGTACAGACAGAGAGAAAGACCCAAATCTTTCCGTCGAAGGTCCCCAAGAAAGACTATCGTCTTTAAAAGGTCGTCCAACCAAGCACCGAGCTTCTCGGAAGAGGCGGCGCTCACGAGCTGAGGAGGTGAAAGAATAAAAAAAAATGGCAGATCCCACGTACAGTGGGAATCGATGGTATGCGAAGCACGAATGAGAAATGTTTATATGTCGCTTTAAAATCAGCACAACTTCGATTGATATTTGGGGTTTAACGTCCCAAAACCACCATATGATTATGGTAGACGCCATATATGAGGGCTCCGGAAATTTCGACCACCTGGGGGCAGCACAACGTTACGAGGCGGAGGTAAATGATGCCGTACCTCACTTCCGTGTCATGATTATCGTGTTTGGATGTGTCGTTTACCTTCGTCATCTATGCAGTCACGTTATACCAAATTTAGTATATGTGGAGGTAGCGAAACGGCCACGAGAAAGCCGTGAGCGTAGTATGTTGTCTAGTTCTTACATGACGCGCGTGTCAGAATTATCATCTTTGCACCAGTGATATGTTTCGTCATTCATTGACGTCACGTAACACCAAATTTGGTATATGCGGAGCTAGCAATACTGCCCGAGCGCATCATGAAGGGCCCAATATACTCCCATGTAGCGTTGACGCGCGCGCACGCTGGGCACAGCGACGCAACGTTAGCGCAAAACGCGAGCACTCTTTAGTCTGACGCAAGGCGTGACCAGCGTCCGTCGGCGCGGCCCTACGACAACTGGCGCGAAATGAGACATGCTGTATTTTGCGCCGATGCGTTACAAAGACAACACTGCGTCTCCCTCCTTCCCTGACGGAGGGACGCCAGACGCGCTGAAACGCGCATGCGTCAAAGCAATGCAGCGCGGCGTGCACCTGCGAGTATAAGGCAGGAACAGCGCCTGGCGTGGCAACGCCGGCGTGACACGACGAAACGAACGCCGGCGTGCACGCGCACCACATCACCTCGAGATGTATTGGCGCCTTGACTATCGCATCTACCCCGAACTATACCCAGATGACTCGTGTAAACTATGTAGCATGAGACGCGCCTCCTTAGAGCACATGTTATGGGAATGCACGCAGATAAAGGGCGCCAATGCAATCTCCCCAGAACAGCTTGGGGCGCGGTGGAGAGCCGCGCTGATCAGCTCAGATCGCACAGATCAAAAATGGGCCATCCAGCGGGCACGGGAGGCGGCTGAGAGACAGGGTCTCTCCACCGCCCCTGGTGCGGCTTAGGCCCACGCCTCAATCCGCTGGTTAAATAAAGTTTGCTCACTCACTCACTTGACTGTGGCGTGTAGTCATGTTCTCACAGGTCACGCATCTCATGGTTATCATGTTTGCACCAGTCACATAACTTCGTCGTCCATTGGCGTGACCTAATACCAAATTTGGCATATGTGAAGCTAACGAAACGGCCGCGAGCGCATCATCAGCGTGGCATGTAGTCATGTTGTATCATGTCACACATGTCGCGATTATCATGTTGGGATGTGTCATTTACCTATGTCGTCCGTACGCATCGCATAATACTGAGATTGGTACATGTGAAGCTAGCGAAACGCCCGCGAGCGCATCATGAGCGTAGCATGTAGTCATGTTGCTACATGACGGGCATCTCATGTTTGTCATGTTTGCACCAGTATGATACCCTCGTCATCCATTCAGGTCCCGTAATACCAAATTTGGTATAACTAAAGCTAGCGAACCGGCCGCCAGCGCATCACGAGCGTGGCATGTGGTCATGTTGTTACATGACCCGCCTCTCCTGATTATCATGTTTGCACCAGTCACATAACTTCGTCATCCGTTTACGTACTGTAAAACTAAATTTGGTACATGTGACGCTAGCGAAACGGACACGAGCGCATAATGAGCGTGGCATGTAGTCATGTTGTTACATGAAGCGCATGTCATGATTTTCATATTAGGGTCTGTTGCTTGTGTTAGCCATGCAATCATGCCATACCAGTTTTGCAACATGCCATGTGAACGAAACCACCGCAAGAGCTTCAGGAGCACGAAATGTAAATAATGACATACATGTCATGATTTTCATGTTATTACTAGTCAAATATGTTCTTCATACAGTCATGTTATGCCCTACTAAGTTTGGTATTGGTACCATTATCGAAATGCTAGTAGAACTTTAAAAGTCATAGATAGATAGATAGATAGATAGATAGATAGATAGATAGATAGATAGATAGATAGATAGATAGATAGATAGATAGATAGATAGATAGATACGCCCAAAGTCGCCGAAGTTCGCTAAGAAATGCTTCGCATTTAAAAAAAATCACAGCATATTCACGGAGTGCATGATGATGGGCGAAGCGTCCATCCGTTTGTTCTTGCTTCCGTCTGTCCATGCATTCACCTGTGCGGCCATCGGTGCGTTCATTCGCACGTCTGTCCATGCATCCGTTCGTATGTGCGTCCATTCGTACCCGTCCCTGCGTCCGTCCATCCATGCGTCCATCCGTCCGTTCTTCCGTGCATGCGTCCGTTCTTGCATCTTTCTGGCCATCCATCCATCCTTCCGTCCATCTAGTGAACACTCCAAGTACCGTTATCTCACATCTTTTCATAATATAATCAGCATATAGAAGTACCGAAATCCAGCGGACATTCCCAAACACTAAACGAGAGGTGGATCTCGCGCACTTTCTTGCGGCCTGCGCTTCGTGTCTACATCCCACATTTCACCGCCTCTAGTTCATGGCACTGTGGCACAACCTTTGTTAAACCTTGCTGAAACCAGGCAGGTCACGCCCAGTGAGTTGAACATGGCAATCCTTTATGTTCAGATACTGCTCGAAGTGCGTCCTTCTGATACTAGTTTTTTTTTCTAGTAAGTATTACATTCAGGGCGAATTTAATTGAATATAATTCACCAATACTTGTCTGTGTAAGTTATTTCGTCAGAAACAACTATTTCTTTATTTATGATTAACGTGTGCATACATCGCGGACGCACGACCCACGGCATAGGGAGCTTCAGCCCCAAAACACGCAAATGTGCGTCGTCTGCTCGCTACCAGCATGCTACCAGCACCCAATCGTTCCGACAGGATTGTGAGTGAGCGGAGCTTCGGGGCTGCCTGAAAACTGCCCGAGAAAAACCAACGTTTCAGGCTGTCTGCTGGCTGGCAGCCCGAGCGAATAATTTGAAGTTGAAGTTGAAGTTTATTTCAGGCAAAAACAAAACAAAAAGGAAAGGTACAATTTGCCTAGGGGACCGGCGAAAAGGCATAAAAGCCTGACAAAGCGCCTGCCCCCTGTAAACCCAAAACCCACCAAAATAACACAGTGCTCAGTGTAAAGTAACGAGTCAATAAGAAATTAGGCATAAATATGTTTCTACATGCGAAACATGTACAGGAAAACATAATTGAGCGAAAACTTGCGCAGGAGATGAAATCTATTAAGCATACGCGTGTCCGACAAATGAAGCAAACTGTAGAGGACATAAACAAACACTAATGTAAGTCATGTAAAATACCTGAAGAAACTTTAAACTTGAATACAAGGTTTCAACAATCAAGAGACAGACACATCAATAAGTAATATGTTTGATCGATAAATGAAACACAGTTTGGATACATAAGCAAACCTTAATGTGATATATACAAGAAATACTTCAGGGAATATGAGACAAAGATGGTGACGGTGATTATGTTTGTGTAAATAGGAAGTGTTCCTGTATCTTCTTTTAAAAATGCCATATGAGACTGTATTGTCAATTAGAGAAGCTACAATCGGTTGTTCGTTCAAGAAATGCGAAATTTGATACAATAGTTTTTGTGTGCCGTAATTTGTACGTGGTTTCTCATATGTATACACCCTGTGCCGTAGGTTGTGACTGTGATCTCTCGGGAGATGCCTCCGATAAAACCCTGAGCGATCAGTTCGTACCTGTTTATAAATAAGCATTGCCAATTTTCGTTTCATGACGTTGGTTACCGTAAGTATTTTATGTTCCTTAAAGAGAGGCGCGGTAATGATGCCTGAATGACACCCCTGATATTAGTCGTATAGCTTTTTTTGCAAGGTGTGAATTTTGTCAGTGTTTGCTTTAGTCGTATTCCCCCATACAAGAAGACAATAATGGAGATGTGAGTGAACAAGGGAATAATATAGTTGTTTTTTCAACCACTGAGGGAGGAGTTGTCGCAATTTGCAGATTATACCCGTGGATCTGGAATCTTGGTACGAACGTGGTTGGTGTGTAAGGACCAGTCTAAGTGTTCTTGAAAAAGTATCCCAAGAAATTTATGCGCCGTGACACGTTCAATTTTTGCCCTTCAAATTTGATTGTAGGTTCGCTTGTGATAGCCTTATTGCGTGGGCGGAATAAAACATATTTTGTTTTTTTTGGTATTTAATTCTAATCTATTACACTTAAGCCAGTCGGATAGATGTGTCAGCCACAGGTTTGCGTGTTGTTCAAGGTGATTGAGGGAATTACCGGCGAAGAATATATTGGTGTCGTCCGCGTAGAGAACAACATCGGGGTGTTAGCGGTATGTTAGGTAGATCCATTGATATGAATCAAGAATAGCAAAGGCCCTAAGATTGAGCCTTGTGGAACGCCACAAATGATATTACCTACGTTTGATTTAATGTCACCGAGACTGGTGTACTGTTGCCGATTGCTTAGATAACTTTTTATAAGTTCAAGAGCCTTTCCTCTAATTCCATATGAAGGGAGTTTCCGTAATAAAATATGGTGCTTAACCGAATCGAACGCTTTCTTGAAGTCGAGAAAAATCCCTATGGTAAGTAATTTATGTTCAAAATTGTCAAGTATTTTTTCTTTAATATCCAGTAGTGCTGTTTCAGTAGATTTTTCTTTGGAAGCCATATTGTTGTTGTATTATCACATTTTCTTGCAAATAAGTAATTTGAAAGTCGTAGGTTGATAACTTGCTCAAATATTTTAGAGAATATAGGTAATAATGAGATGGGGCCTATAGTTATTAAGGTCATTTTTATTACCGCCTTTAAAGATGAACAGATTACTTTCGCAATCTTTAGCTCATCAGGAAAAATACCTGAACTAAGAATTGTGTTTGCGATATGTGAAAGCGGCTTACTTATGGTATGGGCAACTGCTTTAATAGGCTGGGGTTTTAAGTCATCACGCCACATGCACAATTATTTTTTAATTTTGCAACAGTTTGTATATTTCGGATTCGGATGTGGGAAACAAGAAAACAGAGGATGAAATGTTGCTAGTTACATAAGTATGATTGCTTATCTCCCCAGCAGTAGTCCCAAATCGCCCAACTCTAAGGAAGGTTCATTGAAACCTATCTGCAAGTGGCGGACCTGAGCATGGTTTCACCGTCAATCACGAGCTCCGATATAAACGGATTTTATCATCTTTGCACATAAGGTCATTGACCCTTTTCCAAACTTTTCTGGAGTCGTTCGACTATACCAGCAAACATATTTTCGTAGTACGCGAAACGCGCTTGTTTAATATCAGTGCCAAGTTTATTTCTAATTTTTTTGTATGTAGCTAATGTGTCCAATTCTTTGTTCTGATAAATACACTAAACAGTTTATCACGCTCTTTTATTCTTTTAAAAGGTGTGAATCTATCCATGGTTTTCTAGACCTACGGGTTTTTCTAATCGTTGTCTTAGGAAATGCAAAGTCATAGAGACCTTTGATAGTGTTTAGAAAGAGGCGGTATGAAGCAACGGGATCTTTGATTGCTGTCACAAAGTTCCAATCTGTACCTTCAACTAAGTGTTGAAAAAATCGCAATCTTATCCGCAGATATTATTCTGCATTTGATGGCTGTATTCTGAATAGTTTGGTCATGTCGGGACAGTATGTCTTGAAAAAAAAAAAAAAGAAGGGCAAATGGTCGCTTAAGTCTGCTATCAGTACACCTGCGTCGCATTCACATGGCTGGATAGTTTGTAAAACATAAGTCGAGTAGCGTTTTCAGATAAGTCTGTATTCTGTTGGCATGTTAATTACATTTTGATACCCAAAGAGCAGAAAATATCAACGAGGTTTTGCTATTAGATGTTGTTGCCAATAAGTCGATATTAAAGTCACCACAGAAAATCGCAGGAAATCCAGATTGACAACAGTATTCTAGAACACTTTCAAGATAATTAAGAAACACAGTAGTAGTAAACCAGAAGGGGGTCTGTACATGAGGACGACAATTGTGCCCATGCATTTGATCATTAAACATTCATAGTCAGGTTCAATATGGGAGTATTCCAAAGTATTTTCATATTGGAGGGAGTTTTTAATATAAATCGCCAGACCACCTCCTCTTCTGTTCTCTCGCGATATTTGAATACATTTGTATCAGCGAATGTACATCAGGGTTATCACCAGAAAACCAGGCTTCTGTGAATGTCCAAGATATCGAAATTATGTCGAGTGTATCGAAAAAAAAGGCTTATAGATTCTTGTTTATGCCTTAGACTACGGGCATTTAGATTTAACAAGGATAGGTGTTTGACGTTTCGTGTAGCTTTTAATTGCCGAAAAGAAAAGGCATCATAATAATTCTGCGACTGTGTGAAAAAAAGCCATGAATTAAGT